>CATIWM010501662.1:0-67075 GCA_949671775.1 Mallotus repandus
ATTTGTTTAATACTAATCATTGATATTAATACTAATTTATGTTATAAATATGTAATTTTTATTACAATTACCAATTTTTAGTTATATTTACTTAACATCCATACTAATATACATCAACCTTATATAATTTGTTTACTGAACGAGCTTGTTCACAAACATCCTAAACGAGCCAACTCGCGAGCTTGTTCACGAACATTCTAAACGAGCCGTTTGCGAGCTTGATCACGAACATTCTAAACGAGCCCGTTCGCGAGCTTGTTCACGAGCCTGTTCACGAACATCATAAACGAGCCCGCTCGCCAGCTTGTTCACAAACATTCTAAACGAGCCCGTTTGCGAGCATGCTCACGAACATTATAAACGAGCCCGTTCGCGAGCTTGTTCACGAGCCTGTTCACGAACATCATAAACGAGTCTGTTCACGAACATTCTAAAAGAGCCCGTTCGCGAGCTTGTTCACGAGCCTGTTCACGAACATATTAACGAACTTGTTCGCGAGCTTTAACGAGCCGAGCTTTAAGGTGTTTGAGCTATGTTCGTTTATCTTTCGAGCCTCAAAATTATGTTCGGGCTCTGCTCGTTTAACTTAACAAACGAGCTTGAACGAGCTTTTAACGAGCCGAACTCCGAGCTGCTCGCGAGCGGCTCTGTTCATTTACACCCTAGGGAAACTCAGTCAAAGAGGAGCACAAGAGAATTAAATATAAGGCATGGAAGGCATTGCTCAAATTCGATTAAGGAAAGATCCAGGAAACCTCTGATCCCAAATCCCGTGGCTTAGATTATTCCGCCAATACCCTCTTTCCTAGTCCAGTCAGATGAAGATCCAGAAAGTACTAAATACAACCAAATGAAAAATGGATGGAAGAAAACGAAAAATTAAAAAAAAATGGATTGATCTGAGGGCGTGTCCAGAGACATTTTGTGGACCTTTTTTTTTTTAATTAATGTCTAGTCAAAATAAGGACTCTTTTAAAATCATCTCAAAACCAGAGAGCCTCTCTCCCTTACTCCATCCCATGCTCTAAATTCTCTGAAAATCTCCCAACCCAAAACCATGTCATCAACAAGTCTGAAAATAGGTATAATTGGCTTTGGCACCTTTGGTCAGTTCTTGGCTAAAACCATGATCAGACAAGGGCATTCACTCAGGGCAACTTCTCGTTCAGATCACTCTCAGCTCTGTCAAGATTTGGGCATCTTATTCTTCAGGTAAAAAACCAAGTACGCCACACAGATTTCGATAGCCTTCATTTGCTTGTAGTATCCTATACAGTTGATTCTATTTGTGCATTGGTAGGGATGTAGTCACATTTCTTCAAGCTGATAACGATGTCATTTTGATTTGCACATCAATCTTATCTCTACATGAGGTGCTAACTTCAATGCCACTCCATGTTTTAAAACGAAAAACTCTCTTCGTCGATGTTCTATCAGTCAAAGAGTACCCGAGAGACCTTCTGCTGAAGGTACATACTACATACTGTATGTTATGATGTGATTAGATATATCTACATCAGTATTTTTACAAATTCATTTGAACCCATTATTAGGTACTCCCTGAAGAATATGATGTCCTGTGTACTCACCCCATGTTTGGACCAGACAGTGGAAAACATGGATGGAAAGATCTAGCTTTTGTGTATGATAAGGTTCGAGTAAGGGATGAAGATACATGCTCAAGTTTTCTACGAATATTTGAAACTGAGGTGAGTCTTTTGTCTTTTTTTTTTTTTTTTTTTATATTTGATGCCTCGATGGCCGGACCCCATAAAAACTCTAGATTTTGGCCTAAAGCTGTTTCAGGTTTAGATAGTGGCTACCTGTAAATACAGGAGGAAAGTTTGAGGAGTGCAAGAAAGAAAGACTATGACACTGATAAGAATGAGACACGCTTGATGTAATAGATAACTATTGGCCAATCTAGCTGGAACTAACACAGACTTGCCAAGCAGAAGTATGCCCTTATCACTCAGTACTAAAAGCATATGCAACCAAAAACTTGGCCTAAACTTATCTCTTTAGCATCACTACCATCCAAAAACAAAGACTACTGTTTGACACATGACTTTCAGAAGAATAGTGCCAATTGATTTAGTGATCAATTGAACCAGTTAACAAGACCAGACACATAGTTCTTGATCCAATATTTAGTTGAAACATTGCTCAAAAACATCATCACAGTACGCCAAACTCATAGACTTACTGTTGCATCATAAAATTTCACCCAAGGACAATTTGCAAGTTATATAATATTGCAATTTATCTAAATATTGACCAGGGTTGCAGAATACTGGAGATGTCATGTGAAGAACATGATAGAATGGCTGCCAAAAGTCAATTTCTTGCTCACACCGTAGGCAGGTATAACGTGGTGTGAATTATTTGACCATTAACGGGTAGAGAAGTGAACCCTATTAACCTAAGATTCTTCCTATCTCACAGGATTTTGTCAGAAATGGAGATCAAGTCCACACCTATGAGTACGAAAGGCTTCGAGTCTCTTGTTCAATTAGTAAGCACAACTACTTAATTTTCTATCAAAAGTTTCTTGCATTTTTCCCTTTTTGTTCTAATGAGCTATACAGAGAACAAGTAACATGTAAAGGAGGAATAAGTAACATACTTTTTTCACTTGTTGCAGAAAGACAGCAGCGTGAAAGATAGCTTCGATCTGTACAGTGGGCTATTCCTCTGTAATAGATTTGCGAAACAAGAGGTGAAAACCAATCAGCTACTCTTCCATGATTTCATAAATATTGAAAATTTCTTAATATCTAAGGTTCAGTGAAATGTATTGTGATGCAGCTACAGAACCTTGAAGCTGCCTTTGATAAGGTTAAGCAGAAGCTGCAGGATCGGATGAATGTGGAGCAGAATGGAAAATGATCCTGAACTTTGATGTAGAAGATCCTTGCTAAGAATTCTTCATAATTTAAATAATGTTTTCTGCACCTCAGTGTCTTTTGTAAATTGTAATCAAATTAAAGCTTATGATGCATTACTAGAAAACCTTACATATATAATATTTGAGAATTGCAGTTTTTATTGGTATAATTGATGGGCAAAGTTTAGGGGCTTACTGGATCAAGAAAGGATATTCAAGCAACCTGTATGCCTGGCCGTAGCCGAAGTGACATATAATGCTCAACTTGTATAGAAATCAAATCCAACAATAATACTCATCAAACTAGTACAATTTTAGAAAACTGTAGATTCTAAAACAAATGTGGTTTCAATTCCTATTTTTAATTGGAAATTAACAAAACTTTACAATTATTCCTGTGATTACAGGTTCAACTTTGAAATCACTGTAATCTAATCTACAGACATCACCAAGAAAACAATGCCTTCATTAAATTTCACCTGCGGAACTAAAATGCCAAAAATTCACCATCAAATGAAGATAACTAAAATTCCTCCTTGAAAATTGCTTAGAATGGGAGAGATCTGTAAGATAGACCAAGGATTATGCCATTCATTTTGTTGAGGCAAGTATAGTTGTTCTTGTATAAAGCTCACATAGAAAGTAAATCTCCATGTACCATGCAACTATATCTAGTGTTTAAACTTTACATGTGCCAAAATTTGAAAGAATTACATGGAAAAATGTGCATCAATGTAATCAAAAGTATAAGAAAAACTGAAATCTGTTGCTTTCCCTTCTCCTCAGTAGCTTTGGAAGAAATACTTTACAAATTAGTCCTGAAGAAATAAAAGTGGAATAATCACCTTATTGATTCTTGATTTCATCTATACTGGCACTGTTTGAGGTATTAGATCCGTCTGTATCATTAGTGGTGGAATCCAGTGTCTCATAACAGGATGGCTTATCCTTTGTACTCTGCAGTCCTGAAAAGCGTGCAAGATCGACCCATTGCTACAGCATTTAAAGCAAAGAGAAAATTAGATTCATTCTAAATAAGTAAAAAGGACTGGAAAAAAAAATACATTGTGGTTGTTAGTTATGTCGGACAATGGAAGGCAGGGCAGCAGCAGGGTTGCAAAGCAAGTCATACCCAAAAAGGTTGATCCTATACAAGGACAAAATTGAATTCATTGCTTGTGCTAAAGAAGACTTAAAGAAAGTCAAGTTCAATAGCATGTACTGTTGTTGGAAGGGTTCCGAATAAGAGACAAGGCCTACATAGTGATACTGAGTAGTTTAGCAGCTTTGCGAAGCAGGTTGGCATGAATGGGAATTAAGCCCTGCCACCACACCGCATGTTTTTCACAATGGAAAAAATATACTCCCCCAGTTTACAGAAGTTTTACCATCTTATTATCAGCCTCCATTTAAAGATCAGAATGTAAAAACGTCAATCAAATCTGACTAAATAGTTCCAAGAAAATTAAATCCACAAACAAAATTTCTAGAAGTTCATAAATAAATGGAGCATGCCTTATAGCTCCGCTTATGCTAAAAGTAGATGCAGATAAGGGGGCTCTAACCTGTGTTCCCCAGTAGGAGTTTATCGTCCGAACTATAAATGATATCATGTTTACAAGTAATGGCTGGGAAGAAAATTCATCAGAAATCCGATGCTCGATTAGTCCAGCAATAATCTGCATGATAATTGTTAACTGTCAAAATATAAAAGAATATGTGAAAGAATGTCAACTACAAAGATGAAACTGTTATTTTCCATTTTAATTATATAAAGTAGGCCCTCTTTGCAGATATAATGCATCAGGATGAATCTTCTGGTTGGAAAGTCAAGTGTTTCATCTTCCAGTGTTAGTTATTATATGACAGAATCACTGGTTTCCGTTGCTGCTTCAATTGTACTCCTCATATAGGGCTATACTAATTATTTCAAAAGGCTGCAATTACTATACTATCTATCAATAAAATATGTTAAACTTCATCAAATTGAAATAAACAAGATCACCTTACCAGCACAAGATAATTCAACAGTATGCCAAAGTAATTTTTCATGAAGTTTACAGTACAGTAAAATGTATATCAACAGTCCAAGCTTATGCAGCAAGAATATTTCTATGCTCTACCTGGTACCGCAGATTTGCTGATGTTCCAAGGAAGCAACTATAAACCAATGCTGTTTTAAGTATTGGTGATCTTTTAGTTCGTTGATTAGTAGCCAATGCTGGATTGATGAGTTTGCGAATTGCATATAAGATATTTGAGGATGCCACAGTCCCGATACTGGAGATAAATCCAACACTAGAAAGTTTAAGACCACCGAAAAGCACAGATGCAAATCTATGACTGAGATTCCAGTCCTTCCCAGGAAGAATTTTTTGAAATGCATTATCAGGTATCGAACCAAGGAGACCCTTAAGAGCATCAATGTTGTCAGGCATACTTGTCTCATCGGCATATGAAAGGAATGACAGAGTTGGGGCAGGAAGCCAAACAGTGAAAAAATCAACCACTGTTCCCCTTAGAGTGTCTGTAATTACATAGTCAAGCTCTTCAAAAAAATTTTCTTTACGTCTCTCATACTGTGCTAAGAGAGTCGTTGTTATTGATATGGTTTCTTCTATAGCTAATCTGTTCAAGAATTTGGGATCCGCCAACAGTCTTTCCCTGAAACCCTGCACCAAAACCAACTAAGGTCAAGTCAAAGCATTGCATTCACCACCCTCAACTGGTCTTTTCTGCGGAATCTCAAGCTGAGCTACCACCAAAAAAAAAAAAAAGTCACTTGCAAAATAAGTATACCTGAAAACGATGAGCTAGTTCCTTAAGAAGAGGATATTGCTCTAAATTGAAGAAATTCTGCAGTACCTCTGGTGATACTAAACCAAGATCAAGTCCTTTCTGAAGGTCCTGATATGCATAGCAGAATATTGCTTCATTAGGAGAAAAGAAATAGACAGAAATATGGTAGCCTATGTAAGAAGTTTAAATTTTGAAGTTTAATAACCTATTTTGCAACCACATTCACATCTTTCTTCCCCACTAACATATGCATAAACATAAATAATTGTCATACAAAGCAAAGAAGAACAATTTGAGCTATTTCTGTATAGCACTTCAGCTTACCTGGGGTAGGGCATCTCGCTTCCTACCAGCTGCATTCATTACTCGAGCAATCTCAGCACGATCAAAACAGTTTCTGTTGCAGGGTCTGGCAGCAGAATACCACAAAAAATCAGCAATAGGAGCTTCTCCCTCTCTTCTCATTGATTGCCTTTCAGGATCAAGTAATACAACCACTTGGTTCTTCTTTTGCATCTTCTTTGAAATTCTTGCAGGAAGCCCAGTGCCTCTCGACCCATACATAACATGGCTTGCTCCTGTCACCACCACAAGCATATCACTGGCTCCTCCATTTGCCACTGTTTGTAATACAATTTGGGACATGGTATAATCCTCAACTACTCTTGCTTGGGCAGATAAGTATGAGCTCGGTCCAAAAGGAACAGATTGATATGGATAATTCATGTCAATTGACCTGCGTGAAATAGAAGTAAACCCTGAAATGAAGCCAGAACCAGCTGAGGGAGCATATAGTTTACGATCAGCCTTCGAAAGCCCATGAATACCTTCAGCTTGTACTGTTCGTATGACCTGCAAATATTAGAAAGATCAGAACATTCTACCATGCTGAACTCCAAATAATGCATAAACCATCAGAACAAAGAAAAGAAAGTAAAACAACACTTTCATACAGCAAAAGGAAAAGATAATCAGACAGTTTATTCTTTAAGAAACCATAACTCCACCACTACATCAAAATCCTCAACAAGCAGAAAGTACATAAGGCAAAATTGACAGTAGAATTAAATCACCTCCAATCAAAACATGTACAATAGCATTTCTTAAATGTGCAAAATGAAAAACCCTGCTTCAAAGTACTTATAGCATAGTTGTCAAATCGAGAATCGAAAACTTCAATTTGTGAATCGAGAATCAAGAATTGAATCGAATCGTAAGATTCAATTCATATTAATAATATTAATTAAAAATAATATATTTCATATAAAAAGTATATTTTATATAATGTGTTGTTTAATTTTAATGTATATTACTTGATACTGCTCATTATTAAAATTCTTTAATAATATAATATATTAAATATAATAGAAATAATAGAATTTACAGTGGTCATTATATATATATATATATATAAAAGAAAGTTAAATATAAAAGTCAATACTATAAATATATTACTAGTTTTTTTACCTCATAAACACCATATGAAACTTGAAACAAATAGCTAGTATGAAAGAAACAAATCAATAAAAGAAATAATAAAAATCTAAATCAATGTTGCTAGTCTTCCAAATTAAAAGAAGAATTATAAAAGAATTTATGAAGTTGATTATATTTGCCAGCCTCGTTAAGTTTGGAAAATACTTAAGGAAGAACAAGTTAGGTTTGTGTTTTTACTATAGGATTTTTCACTTTTAAGTGATTTTAATTGAAAAACCATGACTTTTTCCATTCCCTAATTGTATATTTTAAATATCATTCATTTTATTCAATAGATGAGAATCGTTGAGAATCGTAGATTCATATCGATTCTTATGATTCACTATCGAATCGTAAGATTCAACATTGATTCTTATACTTTTTCGATTCACGTATAGATTCGCATCGAATTTGGGGTGAACCGACTCGAATCGTAAGATTTGAATCGTAAATCGTAAGATTCTAACAACAGAGACTTATAGCAAGTATACCTTAAGTGGAGTACCACATGCAATAATCCTAACACCGTTATCACGACAATAATTCAAAAGAGGCTCATATTCTTGCCATCCTTGAACTGGCCAGTGTATCAGATAAGACTTCAAGGTTTCCCCATCTATCCTGCCATCAAACACACACACAGGCCTCAATACAGACGATCTCTATACCCAGACAAACACTTAGGCCCTGCAAAAAATAATTTCAATTCAACTGAATTCTCACAAAAACACTTTTTTCGGCACAATTTCAGTTTTTTCAAAATGAGTATAATTGAATTTTAGCAACAGTGCAGTCCCATTTCGTTCAAAATTGAATTCTAGCAACTCTGAAATTTAAACCTTTTTAAACATGAGAATTGCCTAAGTAGAATTCAATTCAAAATTTAGATTATACCTTCCATCAATAAATTGATTGAGCTGATCCTGCAAATCGCAAGGAAAACTCTCCATAGCAAAAGAAATTGATTTCTCACTTTCAATGCACCGTTTTCTCAAATTCTTAACAATTTCAAGTTCCAATTCTTTATCATCCTTCACCGGAACTTGTTCCGCTTCACCTAAATACACAATTCTCGCATTCATTAACTTCTCCCACACTTTACTCTTATCTTTACCTACCGCCATCGGCTCTCCTATTACCGTCGCATCATAAATTCTCGAAGCTATCTCCTCCTTTGGGGGCATCGGAGCCGCCGGCGGAGGAGTTGAGGAAGGTTCTGGAGGTTTACTGACGTCTTCAGCTTTGGAAGAAGCAGAGGATTGGAGGAGGACGGAAGCGCCGAGAGCGAGGAGTGGAGTTAGTAAAACGCTGCGTCTGGTTAAGGTTTGAGTTTGAGTGGCGCAACGGATTGAGAGATTACAGTTGCGCGGGAAGCTTTTGGAAGGGAATTGACGAAGGAGAAGTAGCTGCGGCGAAGAGGAACCACATTTGTACGGCGGTTTTTGCGGTGATTTAGAGGTGAAGCCACCGTGTATGTGGTGGTGGTGGTGGTGGGCCTTTAGCTTCATCTTCCAGTTGGAAACAGAGGGAGTGTTCTTTATTTTTATCTTTGAATTAATTGGACAAGTGGAGGAAAGTAAACAAGATTTGATGACGTGGAAATGACGTGGAATTTTTAGGAATTCATGTTTATTTTTTTATTAATTCAGGTGGAGAACGGAGCAAGTGGTGCAGCGACAGCTGCATGACTAATGGTCTACGTGGAATGTAATGGATAAATATGATTTGGCTTTTTTAGCAGTTTTTACAAGGCAGATGTAATGACAAGTGTTTTGCATTCTTGGGCTAAATTTGCACATGGGCTCCAATATATATATATATATATCTACAATATTTTTATAAAAAAAAATTATTAATTTAGTGTCTCAATTTTTATAATTTTTTTATTTAAATGTCTGAATTTTTTTTTTATAATTAAATATCTAAACTTTAGAAAAGTATATCAATATAGTATTTTCGACCGATTTAATATTTGACTACGTGCTCAGTCAGATCAAACGGTTTTCATTTTTATTCCAGTCATTAATTATGTCATTTGCCACAGGTGTTGTATTATTTAAATGACAAAATTATTCTTATTCAGTCACCTCTACTATTTGCGGCGGAAGTTAATATTGAGGTTATTTTGTAAGGTTAATTTTGCCTTTTAAATAATGCAATACACGTGGTACGTGATATGACTAATAACTAAGATAAATGTGGGTTATGTTTGATCGGACTCAGCACTCAGTCAATATTAAATCTGCTGGAAACACTATATTGGTATATTTTTCTAAAGTTCAGACACTTGATTACAAAAAAAAAAAAAAAAAAAGTTAAAACACCCAAATAGAAAAACCACAAAAGTTGAGACACCAAATTTATAATTTTTCCTTTTATAAACTTGTTCAAATTGAATATTTTATAAAAATAAAAGGGACTTTTAAAAATAATTAGAAAATAAAATATGTTTTTAACACGGTAGTTGTTTTCTTGTACAAACAATAATCTGACAATAATTTTTTAATAACTGCCATAAAATAACTACAAATATAATTATTAACAAAACGACTAAAAATATGTTAATTTTTTTTCTTATTATTGTCCAATAATATGTTGGGTTGTTGTTGCTATTTTCTTATCTTTTTTTGTTAGGTTTTTCTTATTGTGAGGGTTCTAATTTTCATTTTTTTAGTTGTTGTTGAGTTGTTGCTATTGTTTTTTTTTTCAAATTTATTTATTTAGTAAAAAACCATTAACAACAAAAAAAAAAAACTATAATTTCACAAAAACAAGCATATTCATTAAGTTTATTTAGTAAAAAATTATATATTTCACTTTTAAAAATTTTAATTCCTTTTTTCACTAAAAATTTATAGTATTTGAATAAATCAAGCAACTAAAATCAGAGTTAAAAAACTACTTAAAACAATTAAAAACGTTAATAACAACTAGAAAACAACATAAAAATAAAAAATATGTATATAGTTACAACAATCCAACTACAATCAATTCAAATAACTCTATTTCCCTTTTATTTTACAAAGTGTAAACAGAGGTTGACAACAACCAAACAACCATAAAAAAAAAAAAAAACTAACAACCCAACAACAACCTAACAATTAACCAAATTCATTAGCACCCATATCATCAAATTAACAATAATTGTTCAATTTTTTTTTTCAAAAAAATTCACAATCACCAAGCCTAGCACCAAAAATACAAATCCATAAACAAAAGGAGAAAAATCAGAACTCAAAAATCACTCAAGTATCAAAAACCAAAAAGAAGAAAATTTCACACTTATTTATTACAATTCTAGATGATTTTTAACCTTTTAAACATATATTTCTCATATTTAACTCAATATACAAAGACTATATATATATATAAGATTTGTGAGAAAAACAATAAAGATTATGAATTTCTGGTTTATTTGAAGAAAGATGGTAGTGGCACCACAATGAAATTGGAAAAATAAAAAGCAATAGAGAGAGATGCATCAACAACATAAAATTAACTTTTTTATTTTGAAAGAGAAACAGACAAAGAAGAAGAAGAAGAAGAGGAAGAGGTTTGTTGTCGATATTGTTATTTTTGTGATTATTTTGAACTCTATACCATAAAAATGAAAGGAAAAAAATTATAAATGAAACATGTGACATGTGAAAGTAAAAATACTCATCGTGCTTTTGAAATTTTAAATTAAATACAGTGTACTATGTAATTTTATCAAAATAAAATACATTTTAAAATAGTAAATAATTTATCCTTTAATATTTATCTCATAAATTTAATATAAAAAATCACTTTTTGGAAAAAAAATTCAAACACAAATGTTTTATACTCTAAGGCTGGTAAATCTATGATTTAAATTCAAATATTTTTTGAATTTTACAATATTGTAAGATATTTTTTATTTTATATATTATGGGGTTAGTACTATAACAATAAAAGTATTAAATAAAAAATTATTGTTTTTTTGGCTACGTGTCAGAGATGGCGGATTGTTCAATGGAAATAATTCATAATTTAGCAACACTTGGCAACAAGAGAGAGATGGGCATGACATTGGCAAAGGGAAAGGAAAACCTACACCTCTAGGCTCAAAATCTCTCAACGCCCAAACAACAAAAGAAATAGAATGAAGTTGGTCATGTCAAGTCCATAGCTTGACACAAAAGAAGTCGAAGAATTCAAGTTGGACTTAGAGCCACTCTCCATGAAAGCCTTGCTTAGGAGCATAAAAGCCAACCTATTGTAACGGGGCGACAACAAAGGAACCCTCAGGGCAATGCATCCTTAGAGGCCATGATCAATTTCAAGAGTATAGATTGACAAAAAAATATATCATCACATAGAAAAGGCATAAAAAAAGGAAAAAACTATATTGAAAGGCACTTTAATAAATATGAATAAATATTATATATTTATGTTTTCAATGGTGTGATATGTAGAACAAAATGATGTCTCCTTCTAATAATTTTAGAAGTGCTTCTCATGCTTTTTAATGGGTATTGTTGGCGTAAGCTCTCCATTATCCCAAGACTTGTGTGCATGTTCAACGATATACCCTTAAGAGAGCTCCCTAGTTGAGAAGCTAGTGTGAAATGCTCGCAATGTATGTTCTCCTAGGCCCGAGGTTAGGATATAATTAATGCTATACGTTAGCATATAGAGGAATTATGAAGTGAATGTGAGACTTGAAACAAACATGAGACCTACATATATGTGTAAATTAGGAGGTGAGCATGAGCCTTAAACATATGTGGGGAAAAAGAAACAATGGTAGCATTAAACATGCAAGGTTGGTTAGGTTACCAATACCCGAAATAAGATGGTGGCACTTGAAATAAATTGAAAGTACATTCATAGGTCTTAACTGGCCTAAACATGAGAAGTTTATGTGCCACACAGAATGTCAAGACTAGAATGAGGACCCGTGACATATAAGAGTAAATAAAGAACTCAACCCTCACTAGCTAACCCCTAAACACAAAATAAGAAAATTCACAACAAAGAAGTTAGCTTTGATCTTCATCAAAAGTACTCAAGACTCATATTGATGGAAATAATGAAAAACAAAGAAGCTGCAAAATTTTAGCTACTCCTTCAAATTAGGGTGTAAACTGTTAATGATATGTCCTAGGCCAATTGTGTAATAGTCATACTTTGACTCTGTGATATTTTTATTTTATGAATAAAGAGACATTTTTATTATTACTGGCTAATTCTAATAAGTTCCTTGAATAGTTAATTCTACTTAAAGTCATTAAATATATAACTTAATAGTAAAACTCTTCGTTGAAACTTGAATTCTATTCTAAATTATCCCTAGGCAGTCATTATCATTGGAACAATAATAAATAACGACTAGTATGAAGTTGACTGATGATTATGTTTTACTGATCATGTATATGAAATATTAAGTCAAATCATAGATACATATTTAAGAAATGATGTACTGGATCGACCCACTATGAGAATACTACATGGATAATTATCATAAATGATTCTCATACAATAGTATTATTTTAGTCCTCCAACCTGAAATCACCATGGGTTCCTACATAATAAGTTCTATATTTTGACACATTTTTACATTGTTTTTAATCGGATGATAAAATAGGCTATGGTTTGATATAAAATGAGTTATGTGAGAAATGCGAGCAATTGAGAAAAATTTGTCCCTTATTTATTATGAGAAGATATTTGTGGGCCCCTCGATAAGTTAGACTGAAGAAAAATGCATGACCATACTGGAATGAGTTGATAATGAGTTATCAATAGCAGCTTACTTAGGATTGAAAAATAATATGATTGAATAATATAAAGAAGACATAAACAATGTTTTATGTTCATTCAAGATATCATGTGATAAAAGGACTACAATACATGATGCGTATTAAGTTATATCGGATTATCGACCTTCACACAACTTAGGTAGTCATAATGTCTTGCTAGAGGGTGCTTATGATTTGTGGGCTAGAATTGAGATTTTAGCTTTTACTGCCAACGTTGTGTGAACTTACAGAGTCGCGCACTTAGAACAGGTCTAAAGCATACTTGGGTTAATCAACCCAATAAAAATCTCTCTGAAAGAATATATATGTATGTGTACATTTATATTCATATTTATTTATTTGCTTCCTTATTTATTTAAGGTAAGTGTTATTTTAAATAAATTGAAAATGATTTTGATTTTAAAATTAGAATCAAAACGGAAAAAGAATGTTAAACTTACCAAAACTGTTTTCCTTATTTATTTAAGGCAAGTGTTATTTTAAATAAATTGGAAATGATTCTAATTTTGAAATTAGAATCAAAACAGAAAAAGAAAGATAAACATACCAAAATTGTTTTGGTAAGTGAAAGGTGAAAGAAACCTTAGATATTATGTTTATATATGCATCTTATTCTATAGCGTTTCATACACAACACTTCTTCTTCACTTTCTTCGAGTTCTTTTGAAAAAGGAAAAGAGAGACACACAAAAAGAGAAAAAAAGTTGTCTTTGAAAAGGTGCTAGCACATCTATATTGCTTTTGGACATCTTGTTTGTGTGGATACCAGTAAAAGACGTGGCTTTATTGGCTGCGTCTTAATCTGACAAGAAGATACAAAAAGCTTAAGGTAGGTTGTCATCAACATCAACCCCCTCTCATCTTTTCAATCATCTTGCATGTTCGTCTTGATGAGTTTTTTGAATCCATCTTATTTGATATAACTGAATTATATGGATCCTATGAGGATTTCGTGATTAAATTTTTTAATTTCTGCTATATGTATACATCATGAAATTTGAACATAAACAAGATGAGTCGAGTTGAGTTCTGACTACTTTGAGTTTGGTTCATTTATAATCAAGCTGAACTCAATATGAACTTATTATACTACTTGTTGTTCATGAGCTATCACAAGCCTAAACAAGTTAAATTTTTTTTAAAAAAAAATATAAACACAAATAAAATTATTTATAAAAATTTAAAATAAATTATTTACTAAATATATAAAATTATAATATATTTAATAAAAACTATAATTTTATTTTAATAATCTATATTTTCAAATAATTTTACATTTATTACTAATAAAAATTTATATATTATATACTATATATTTTGTATCAAATTATTAATATATTAAAATTACAAGTTAACTCATGAGTTTAAATTCAAGCCTATTCACAAGCCAAATTTTGTATAACTTGAGTTCGGTTTGTTTAATAAACGAGTTTTCACCTCATTTACAATCTTATCTGAAATTATTTCAGTAAAAAAAAATCAATACAATCTTGAAGCTTGACATTTGACAAGCTATCAAAGGTCGAACTTCTTTTTAAAAAATACAAAATATATATTGACATTGAATTAGACATAAAATACATTTTTTTATAAAAATATAACAATTATATAAAAAATATTAACTCACATAATTTAAACACACAATAAAAAATATTAACTCGTATAATTTAAACAAACGCAATCTACAACTTAATCGGTATTGGTACTCTTTTTGCTTTTTGTTTTTATGGATTTTTGTTATATTTATAGTTATAGGATCATGTAGCTGAAATAAAAAATAAAAAAAAAATGTTTAGCTTTCAGTGTGATAAATTCACAAGATTTTCCTCTCTCTATTTCAAATTCCCATCGAAATCAGTAACATTGACTGCCACCCATTAAATTACAAAACTATCCTCACATCATTAATTCCCCCTGCTCTCATAAATCTAACAAAACGACAAATGGTAGGGGTAATAACGTAATCTCATACAGAGCTACATGTAACTATAAAGGACAGCCATGTTTGGCGCTCACCGATCCCTTCGGTTCCTTTTTGCCTACACTCTGACCGACCTCTGTCACTCCCTTCTTTCTCCTCCATTTCCATTTCAGGTACTCATGCTTTTTATTTTCTTCTTCTCTTTTACTTAGCCCTAACATTTTCTCCCCCTGATTTTCCAGAGAAACTAACACTCCTTAACGACAAATTTTCTCGTCTCGTTACTGTTTTTTGAACACTTTTTTTTCGTAGCAGTGGGATGAGATTTCATCTTATGTTTTAATGACCTGAACTTATGCTGAAATGATATTTTAAAGTCTGTCTATTAATTATCATTGTGGCTATTTTTAATTTTTGAACAGAATGGGTGCTGGAAGGAAGACGCAGACAATTACTGTGAAGGAGAAATCTCTACCTCCTTCATGGACAGGAAATAGTATTGACACTGCCAGGAACCTTAGGACGAGTGATCTAGCTGCCGTAATCTTTGGGTGCAAGCACAGCACAATCAAAGAATGTTTTTCCAGATCTTTGTTTGGTTAGTTGTTATCTATGGTCTGTTTGCTATAAGAAGGAAATTCCCTTCTGAACTTATGATTTCCTGTATTAATCTTGTCTCCGTGGACAGGGTTACCTGCTCCTCATTACACTTACGTGAAGAACATCTATCCTGGTATGCCTCTGTTTTTATTCAACTACAGCGACAGGAAGCTTCACGGTATATTCGAGGCTACAAGTGATGGGCGACTGAATATCAATTCCCAGGCATGGACTGAAGATGTCTCAGATTCTACACCATATGCTGCACAGGTATTGCATGTTTTGTTGGCTTTCCTAGTTGACAAATGGAACCGTAAATGCTGCTTTTGGGTTTCAGGTTAAGTTCCGCATTCGGATGCAGTGTCAGCCATTGGCGGAGGAGCAGTTCAGTCCTATAATTGCTGAGAACTATTATGCATTGAAGCTATTTTGGTTTGAATTGGACCAGAATCAGACAAACAAGTTGATATCATTATTTTCTTCTTTGCCAATAACTCAGAAACATGACACACTACTCAGAGGTTCTTTTGGTTCTAATGCAAGGTAAGAGAATTGCATATTTGAGACATCTAAAGCAAGCTTGATCATCCCAACATTGCTGTTCCTTTCTGACTCATCCTCATCTTACCAGAGACAAGCAGAAACTGGAAGGGCAGATTGATGATAATGGACGGGTAAAAGAGAAAGACATTGCATGTGTGTTGCCCAGTTCTGGGATTTCTTATTCTTCTATTGTAAAAAGTACAAGTTCTTCTGCTGTTCGAACAGATCAATCTAAAATCATTCAGGGAACCTATGTAGATCATTCTGTTGGTTGTATGGGTTCTTCTCTTTCTCAGAAATCATGGACTGCGTTGTTTGATAAAGGAACTGCTTCCAAAGATTCTAAGGCTCCAGCTTCAGAATCAAGCTTTCCCAATATGGATCAACACAATTTGAAACAGGAGCAATCACCTTATACAAATCAAACTCATGTTCTGGAAGCTCCTGCAAATTACAAAGATATTAAAAGCTGTGGAGATCTAGCTGATACAAGCCAGGAAATGGAAGTTTTTAATCTCCCCGAAGATTGTTATAATTCAGAATGGAGCTTGTCATGTGTTTCATCTTCTTTGCTTGAAGAAAGTCAGCCTTCTAACGTTCCTGTAGACAGGAATTTACCTGATAAAGAATATGATACTGAAATTGGATACTTATATGAAGCCTTGGCAAAGATGGTTATAACAGAGGATAATCAGGGAGAAGGTACTATGGCACATTCTAGGGAAGCATGCGCATCTCCTAATTACAATTCTTTAGTAGCCAAGGTAATTGAGGCTATCATTCATATTTATTCATGTAACTTTGGAATTTCTCTTCATCTAATATAAGTCATTGATCTTGTGATGTATTCTTCAAGTTATTACTGGATGTGGAAGAGTTGAAGAGATCTCAGCTGATGCAGGCTCGAAAAATTAGTCTTTTGGATCAGGAGCTGGTATGTTAAGGAATATTTTCTTTCTTGGTTTGAAATACAATTAGTTTTTTGAAACACAATGATTCTCTTCCTCTTATTGATCTATAATATTTTTAAAGGTTGTTGCTTATGGTTTTTTTTTTTTTTGTACCTGTTCTATTTTCTTGAGTTTCTAGTTTCTTTCTCCACTTGCATGTTTGTGCAACTAATCCCAGGGTGTAAATTGGCAATTTAGATTGAATCAAGAACTGAATTGGAACATCTGAAAGATAGGTGCAAGATGTGGGAATTAAGCCATCTAAACACGGATGAATTGCTGCTTGTAGCTGGAGGGTATGATGGTTCTTTTTGGTTGTCGGCCTTAGACTCCTATTGTCCTTTTCAGGACCTAAAGAAACCTCTTGCTTCAATGAATTTTGCTCGTTCATATGCTTCGTCAGTGAACTTAAATGGTGAACTTTATGTGTTTGGTGGTGTGCTTGGTGATTTGTGGTATGACACAGGTACATTTGTTTTTCTTTCTAACTTTTCATTTTCTTTGGAATGTTTTCTTTGATAATAATAATGTTGCCGCTCACAAGGCAGAATTGCTGCAATTTTTTGCATGTGAAGTTGAATCATATATCCCAGCAAGAGATCAGTGGGTTTTTCGTCCTTCATTAAGTCGAAGAAAAGGGCACTTAGCAGGAGTTTCATCAGACAACAAGATATTTGCAGTTGGAGGTGGAAATGAAGGTCAATATCTTTCAGAGGTGGAAATGTTGGATGTCAATTCTGCAAAGTGGGTCCCTGTTCAATCAATGCTTGAAAAGGTACCATCAATTTCGTAACTATTTCAATGGAGAGTGGGAGTTGAAGTAGTAATTGTCATATGAGAAAAGCAGCATTGAGCTGGAAAAAATGGAGTTGCACTATGGGATATAGTAAGACTAATTGCTTACTTTCTAATGGAAAATTCAATGAAAAAGATAATCTTTATACTATTTTTATTTAAGACAGCAATAGCTAATTCTGGTTTGTTTGTGTACTTAGCTGTGCTTGATCTATGCAAGTCTTTTTGTATTAGATCTTAAAATGAAACAAAAGAGGGTAAAGAGAAGGGAGCCATTACGGGTCTCCTAATCCAGTCTCGACTGCTTGAGCAAGCAAGTGAAACATTTGTGATAGTTAATCCCCCAGAACTCTGATAACTGTTGGTCTTTGGCTGATAAGCTGATGCAAATTATGCAATATGAATTTAGAAGAAAACCTAATTCAATGTCAATAATCTTATGAATTTAGACGAAAGCCTAATTCGATGTCAATAATTTATCGCCTAATATTTTATTGACTTGCTTGACTTTTCTTTTCTTCTGTCAGCGATATGCTCCTGCTGCAGCAGAAATAAGTGGCATACTATATGCTGTTGGAGGATACAATGGAGGGGGTTACTTAAAGTACGATGTCATTTTCTTTCATTACTTTCCTCTCTTATTACTTGATAGATAAA
This sequence comes from Mallotus repandus, assembly GCA_949671775.1. Taxonomy (NCBI): domain Eukaryota; kingdom Viridiplantae; phylum Streptophyta; class Magnoliopsida; order Malpighiales; family Euphorbiaceae; genus Mallotus; species Mallotus repandus. The sequence goes on from CATIWM010501662.1 coordinate 18,412, forward strand.
GTTTTTAATTTGCTGTTGTTGTTTGAATTATCCAAAATATTTTTTGTTATCATTTGCTTTGAGAATAGTGGGGATCAATCTTTAGTTTATACGCTTTGTCATTATATATATGTGGAACTGAGATGCTAGAAAGTTATTAAATTGACAAAAATCTTTTACATGAGCTTAGAGAAAATCACCTAAATTTTGTAATTATTCAAATATAAGCACATGTTTGTTGGCATGGAAATTAGTTCCTATCCAAATTAAATCGTTTATAATATTTGAAAACCTTAGCACTCGGTAAAATGTTGGCATCTTAGGATTACGTTCTGCAGACTTTTCCATCAACTTCTAATACGGTTGCCGTGAGGTAAGTTTAGCTGTGATATTCATTGCTCTGTCTGCTTGCAATATCATTTTCCTCCTTGAGTGGTCTGAAATATGGGAGCTTTTTGTTTTATTTTTCAGCTAAAATTTTAGAAACTTTGTTGAGAGAGGGAAAAGAGCACCTAAATCTTGACTGGTCCAGGGAGCATCTTCTTTATTTCTGAAATTTTCTTCTCTTAGGGTGAGCTTTGGCCATTGGAATAAACCAAGTGACATCTTACTGTGTGCATTGAAGAATTTAAGATTGTCCCATGCCTCATGGATTAATAATTAGCAGATTAGTTACCCATGGACATAGAATACGGAGTTAATACTTGCTTTTTGATTCATTCCTTTCATTAATGGTAACTGATTTTCACAAGTCCTGATTAATGCGGATTTGCTAATACCTGTGGTCAATCAGCTAATTTTGAGAGAGTAAGCTTTTCTGTTTGCATGTCATACGCTTGGGTGTTTTCTTTTGTTTTTGTTTGGACATTTGAGAACCAGATCATTTTTCTTTATTTCCATGCTACATAAAATGCCAAAACAGATTGGAATTGTCAATACTTTTGTATGCAAACAGGGAAGAAATTTGTAGTAATGCCGTTCTTTTTGCTTTCAATTGTCTTACAAGAAGAAAATTATCATTATTTTTATAATATTTCAGCTCAGTTGAGAGATTGGATCCGAGAGAATCTTCATGGACAAGAATTAAGAGTATGACTACAAAAAGAGGATGGCATTCCTTGGCTGTTCTGAACGAGAAATTGTGAGTTCATGTATTCCTGTTTCAATTTTTTTCTCCTTCTCTTAGGAATTGATTACTTGTTGGGTTGAGAGATATTAACCTCTAAATTTTCAGACATTGATAACAAATATGGAGCACTTGTTACTGTTACAACATTAGGATTATGATTTTAGTTTGTGCATGAAGAGAGTAATTTGTACATAAATATATTATAATCCTGGATCTAAATCATGACAAGATTATGTTTGCAGATATGCTGTGGGTGGCTATGATGGACACAAGATGGTTTCAATGGTAGAGGTGTTCGACCCTCGTGTTGGTTCGTGGATGACAGAGGGATCCTTGAATGAAGGCAGGGGATATTTTGGTGCTGTGGTAGTGAGAGATTCTATATATGTTATTGGAGGTCTGAGTAACAATGGCATAATATTAGACACGGTATACAACTAGTCCCAAATCTGTACATCATTATAACACTTCATGTTTGGATACAAGCTTCATCGATTGTTTTCTTTCTTTTTCATTCTTTTCAATGTTATGATGTTTGTACAGGTGGAGTGTTACGAGCATAGCCATGGCTGGAAAGCAACCAACCTTAAAGGAATTGGGAGAAGATCCTTTTTTTGTGCTGCTGTTCTATGATACAAGTTGGTGTGTTAGCTAGCTGAGCTTATAGGCAAATCTGTTGGTGTATATTCTAGGTTCAGGTTCTTCAGTTGCTTATGCTTACTTTTCAGATACATGCAATGTACAGTGGGTTTGGCTGCTGAAAGAAGTCCATTCTTGTAATTCTCTTTCAGTCCAGTAACAAGTTTTTGTTGGTAAAATATGATGAGAAGAAGCAAGTTTATCAGTTGTGCCAGGCAGAATCATGACTTTATATTAAAAGAGAACTAACTAGCTTAGTCCTAGGCAAAAATTTATAATATGATATGAAATGTAATATGGTTTTATCATTATTCTGGAAATGGGGATGGTTTCTCCTAAATGCAATCAAGTATAAATTAATTGAAATGCTAATGTAATATCATATTTCAAAATACTTAAATTTGATATAATTTGAGATAGTCCAAAATCTAAAGTTCAATGTAACTAGAAACTAAAATCGAAATTGCACGTCTCGTGCTATTGTTCTATCCATGTTCGGAATGGGACACCGAATCTTTAACGGTCCAAAGAAATGTATTTTTGGGATTTTGGGCCGAATCCAAAAGAAAAAAGCCCATCAGGCGCATGTTAGCAACCAAAAAAGAAAAACGACATAGCGTTCGTGATGGGTGGAGAAACAGAGGAGAGTAGGCGGACATTACAAAGAACGAAAACACACTCAAAATCCAAACGGTCTCGCTGAACTAACCAAAAACACTAATCAATCAATTCTATAATATAAGCTTCCTCTTCTTCCTCAAAAACACAAAGAAGAAAAATTCTCCAAAATTCCTTCTCCGATTCCTCCGATTTCTCTTACAATGGAGTCCTCTGTTGCTCTCCAATCCTTCCACTGTAACTCACTCTTCACGAATCTGTTAATTACTTAGCTGCGATCTGCTAAAAGTTTTCGGTTTTTAATTTGATTTTTTTTTAATTATTCTTTATATTTCAGGTAAAATGCACGGCCAGCGTTTGACGGTTGGAAGGAAGATAATGCCATCTTCTTCTTATCCGTTAATGAGGCGAAATGTGATGTTTGTGTCCTGCGTTAATGCACCTGAAGCTGCTTCTGCTTCTACGGCCAAATCTGGTGGGTATCGTGTTTTACGTTTTGTTGTTGTTGATTACTGGCTGGTCTCTGCGATTTTAATGGATTTGATGTTTAATGAATGAAATTATATTGTTATGTTTTGAGGCAGTTTCTTCAGCTGTTGCAGCTACTCATAGCTCGTTAGAGAAGAGTCAACCTCGAGCCACAACTTTTCCTATTGGATTTGAAGTGAGTGTTCGCTTCTTTTATATGCTTTGTGCAGAGCTTTTGTTTCGTGTCTTAGTGTCTGACGATTTGTTTTCGTGATTAGTAGCTTTAATCTCTCTTCAGTTTAGGCTCTTGATACTTTAATTGCTACACATGGATGCTCACTTTTTTTTTTAATTACTTGAGCAAGATTTTGAAGTGCGGATCTGAAAATTGCTATTTGTAGAGCTATTGACCAGTTTATTTGGATTGTTAATGTGATGATGAGCTTTGTTGATCTAATAAAACCTGTTGAGAAACTTTTTCTACTACTGAGCAAATCAATCTTCTGAAAATATTGTACATATAAATATTTTATGTAACCATGATTGAATTATTAGTGTTGTCTATTATGCTAATAATTTTTTTTTCTTTGCTCAAAACTGCCTGTTTAATTCCATTTGGTTGCTTGACATCAATTGCTACTGTTTCGTCTTGATTAATAAGTGCTTGGACCGTCTGATTTTTGAAATATTTAATGCTTGATCATTGTTGGCAAAATCATCAGGCATTGGTGCAGGAGGTCTGTGATGAGACAGAGGTGGCTGAACTGAAACTCAAGGTGACCTTCTGTTTAGCACTTCTTGCTGTATAGTTTTCTATGCTGGAACTGACTTGAAATTAGAATTGTAATAATGGCAAAAGCAACCTGATAGTATTTTGGGCATTATATTGATATTTGTAAATTTTTTGGCTTTATAAAGACATGGGATGGAACTTCTTTTGACTGCTTATATGTTGCTTTGTTACAGGTTGGAGACTTTGAAATGCATTTGCGCCGGAATGTTGGGGCTTTAAAGGCTCCCTTGTCCAACATTTCACCCATAGAACCACCACCAATCCCAACTAAGCCTATGAATGTTCCAGCTCCTGTTGCACCACCACCATCACCACCAAAATCTTCTTCTGAAAAGATTACTCCATTTACAAATGTCTCATTTGGGAAGACATCCAAGTTAGCTGCCTTAGAGGCTTCTGGTGCCACTGGTTATGTTCTAGTAGCTTCTCCAACGGTAGGTGATATACTGATGTTACTGCAGAGCAAGAACAATTTGGATTATTTGTTTTGTTTGTGAACAGAGTCTTAAGTGAATATGTGCATCGTTCTTTACAGGTTGGTTCGTTCCGACGAAACAGAGCAGTGAAGGGAAAAAGACAGCCTCCTGCTTTTAAGGAGGTGTTGATTACTGTTGCAAACTTGCATTCTTATTTTCCATTTATTTTTGAACTTTTGAGCTATCAAATTTGTTGATTAGCCATCAAGTCCACCCTTTTTTCTGGCTTATTATATTAATTTTGTGCATCTTAATATATATGTGTCAACTTTTGTTCATTTTCTATGTACTTAAATTGTATATATCTACCAATCAACTTTTTTTCTTTATCATTTGCTTATTCACCAATTGTTAACATCTGCCACTAGCCTGCCTTTTCCATTACCGCTTGATGGGGATCAGACCTTGAAGTAAAAGTTTTGATAAAATCCAAACACAGAAATTTGCTGTGACTTTTAAGCATAGTTTCATGGCTTTTATTGCTTTGTTATTTATTCTGAAAATTTGCAATTTGAATCTATAGGGTGATTTAATCAAAGAGGGACAGGTCATAGGATATTTGGATCAATTTGGTACTGAACTTCCTGTTAAGGTGAGCCTTCTGTTTTTAGATTTTCAGATCTTCATATCTAGCTTTGCTTCAGTGATAAAATGTGCCTTACTATGGTGTTTGTTGATGGTTGTGCAGTCAGATGTGGCTGGAGAAGTCTTGAAGATCCTTTTTGATGATGGAGGTACAATGTCTATCATCTGATTGTGGCTCTTGTGATTTTAACATCTTAATATCTTTAATAACCATCTTAATGTCTTTAATAACCAAATTAGTGAAACTCAACAAATCAGTCATGTTTACATGTCGTAGGTAGATTCAGAAAGTCAGCATAATTCTTATGATAGTTTCATCTAATTTGATGCAAGATGTTTTTGTACATGAAAGCGACATCAAATTACAGTGGACCAAAGGGTACTTTAGATAACAAAAGTATGATATTTTTTGAGGGGACACAAAAATCCCAATTAAGAATGAGTTAACAGAGTGCAAAGGGTTGCTTCAAACATACAGTAAGCACTTAAAAGTCAAAGGAAGGAATGGATTGAATGCAATAGGTCCCTCTCAGCTCTAGTATGCAAAAGCTACATTGTCTAAATGTAAAATTTCTCACACCTGTAGGAATGGGAGGGAGTTATTGACTTGTTGGTGTTTTCACCAAGATTTAGTTGATGATGACCTTGCACAGTAATATCTTAAATGATTATGAACAAAAATTGTCAAAGAGATTAATTTCTTTTTGATCTTATTGTAGTTCCTGATGCATGTCTATACTATTATATTTCATATTTGTCCTGCAAGGCATTAATAGGAGAATTTAAACTCAACTGAAATAAATCTTCTGTATGATGGTGCTGAGATGCAACACGTTTAGTGCCTGTTTGGACTTTATGAACTGACAGCTCTTTAGTATGATGCAGCAATCATAATTCAAATTACTAGGTACTAAATGTGTTTTTGTGCCTAAGATTTATGAAATCTTGATGATATTTGAGAACGAGGAGAGGTTCTTATTCAACTAAGTCTTAGTTTTTCTGATAAATTACCTGGTTTTGCATTACTTAGGATATGGCAATCTAGCTATAAGCCTATAACAATGCATTGATGCTGGTGAACTGTAAGATTGTCGAACTGTTTATTTTATTGTTTGATCTTAACTGTGTCCTTGGTATGGTGCAGATGCTGTTGGGTATGGAGACCCTCTCATTGCTGTCCTGCCATCATTTCATGATATCAAGTGAGATTTTTGTCTTTTCTACGGTAATCATGACACAGTCTTGAAAAGCTATGAAGTACTGCAAATTATTTTGGCAAGTTCTTTTGAAGTTACCATCATCTCAATCTTTTAATTGTGCGATTTGAAGACCATAGGTTTTGTGATCTGTACTTGTCTTTGTTGGTTGGTCCTATTGACCATATAGATGGAGGAATAATTGCTGAAGCATGTAGTTTGAGAAGTTTGCTATTTGTCTTAGATAGTTTTTTACTTTGTAAACTAGTGAAGCTATAGATTTGTTACTTGTAAGGCAAATTGTATCGCTCAAAAAGAAAAACAATTCCGGGTATTCCATAAAAGTACATTCTGGGTGCATTCATGACAAGAAATGCATCATTCATGCAAAATATTATATTTTTGTTATCTGATATTAGTTATCAATTCGATGATATGCATGTGCTAGAGGTTTTTTTTTTTTTTTTTTTTTACATCGTAGATCATAAATTCATCCATCATGTTCAAAGCATTACAAGTTCATGAGGATGTGTAAGAAATTTGATTGCCTAAGCAATTGTAAGATGCACAATTTCTCGGAATTCCTGTCTTCTCGTCTCACTATAAAATGTTCTGTATTTGTTAGGCCAGTAAGTAACCCATATCCACCCTTTAATCTCCCAAGCCATTGTCTTTCCTGTAGCACTTTTGTCCACCTTCCACCTGATACCATTTCCATACTCATCACGAGCAAAAACCACTCCCCCTTGCTTAGTGAAAGGCCGATGGGCGCTTGAATATCGATCTTTAAACCAAGCTCTGGGGTTGATCAATGCCATCTTTGATGGTCTGGAAGTGGATACTTCCTTTCCATTCATGCTATCATGAAGAAACCAATTCAATATAGCACTACAGCCATAAACAGATTCTTCAAATTTCCAAGGCTTCAAGCTTGTCGACACAGTCTCCCCAACTGAAAGTTTAAGCCCTAAGAAAGTGTTAGGAGGATCAAATGAAGTTTCAATGCTTTTTTCTAGTTCAATCTCTGTTGTAGGATTATCTGAGGATTTTCCCACTGAGACACTTATTATGTTGTTTTGGAGAATTGGAGTTAGGTGTAAAGATATTCGGGACGGAAAATGTTTCTCTTCTGTTCCAACTCCTTGTTTCGCCATGAGAGTGTCGTTCACCAATTGCACAACATCACACCTATTAGTTTTGGCCAAGGAAATACCTCGTTAACCTTATGCAACACATAGTAGAAAAATTTCTTAGTTAAATAAGCATACCTTATATTATCTATAGTTGCAATCACATCCACCCACTTCTCTTGAATGATGACTCTGTAATTGAATTGGATGACCCCTTCAAGTTGATGGTGTTTAAGAGAGAAAAACAATCTTTCATCAGCTAAGGGATTGCTTGAACTTTCAACATCCATGGCTATGATAGGACAATATAACTGAACTTTCCATAACTCAAATGTGGAAAATGAATACGAAAAGAGTGGCGATGGCGTCTTGAGAATTCGGTTTGCAGCTTGAACCTCTGAAATCCAGTTTGTGCTGGCAAGATTGATTGATCGCATCCATTGCTCTTCAAGGTTGGATCCTATGATTTTCATAAGCAACTTTGTTCCTTCTCTTAATCTGCAATTAGTCAATTCAGTTTTGAGATTAGCAAGGCATGCTGACCGAAGGTCGGCCGGAGCTTCATAGATGCAAATGAGAAATGAGAGTGTGAGAAATGCTAGGTTGAAGATATCCCTAAAATTGGAAGTTGCAAATTCCAGCTCTGGAACTTTGATAGACGATTTACACTTGTTTGAACAATAACTGAGAACATCTTCAATGAGATTGATTAAAAAACAAGAAATTGTCTCGTCATCTAATAACTTGAAGGATTTGGCGTTGGTTGTAATTGGCTTTGAGGTCCAAAGAGAAAAGGGAAGATTAAAATTTGCAATAATGGAAAAGGAAATAGTTGGAGATCGAAGATTCTTAGTTACAAAAAGATATAGTGATGGTTGTGGTGCTGAACTAGAAGAACATATGCATATGGACATGGAATTTGTTTTCCATTGAGCAGTTGGTGGAAGGTCCTGTATCCAAGAAAATATATCAGCAGGATAGCAGCAAGAAGCCATTGGAGCAAGAAAATTTTAGGTGAGCTCTATGTAGTATTTTTCTTCTCTTTTATAGAGGAATAAAGTTACTATCTTCATATTAATTAAACACTTGTTAATAAATGGAAGTTAAGTATATATTCTATAGTTGGGGAAGAAATGTCAAAAAGTGTGAAGCAATTAAATGGTAATAAAGCTAATGATCTACTTTAGTACATAGGAAGACACCATATGAAAATATGCTAGTTGTACAAGAAAATTTCCTTTATTTGAATAGCCCAAATCTTTTGAAATAGATTTACTATATAACAGTCCATGCTTACTTGATCAAATGACCAAATCTCTCACTGGCATCAAGCAGGTCTCAAATTTGAGACCTACCATTCCCTCCCCAATTGTAACTATTAAAAAAAATTATATAATATATTTTATAAAAATTGAAAAATTACTCATTAATAATTATATAAATTTGTATTTTAAGGAGATATTATATAAATTTCTATCAATTCAAATTGCAACCATCGAATCGAATCAAATCATCAAACTATTTATACAAATCAACAAATAACCATAACTTATAAATTTATTTAAATAAATTAATTTGACAATGATGAAATTTAAACCCATAATCTTTAATTTTAAAACATCAAAAAGAAAAAAAAAAAAAACTTTTGCCAATTTTATCACACCTCATTGTCTAATTTTTAATCATCTTGCAAAATCATCATAGTTCCTAATCATTTAGATGTGAGAAGCTTGAATGTTTATCTCTTTAAAGTTCAACATATTCAAGTAATGGAATATTTAGTTGGTTTTTGCTTGCATGGCATCTAATTTAGACTACTTTAATAGGGTTCCTTCTAGCAGCTTTTTCAAAAGAGAAAAATTTTGAGGCCAATTTATAATCATCTAAAGCTTTATCCAAAAAGGCTAGATTCAGTTTGGTAAAGATCAAATACACAAGGTGCAAGAATAAATTGGACCAAAGTTTTTTAATCACATGCTTATCACTTTGGCCCTGGGGCTAGATTTTCTTTTTTCCCACATATTATTTCTGGTAAAAATATATAGTTTTTAAGAGCATCCTCCACCAATATTCACAAAAATTTATTATTTTATAATAAATAATATAATATAATTATCTTTTATTTTGTTCTTCACAAACCTTTTAAGACTGTATATATATTAACTCATGATAAGTGATAATTTCTACAAGTATTTATTGGATGGTGACGGTAGATGTTTGAATTCGACATCTTTTTAATTTTTATAAATAAAAATATCAATCAGACTACTTCTAATCAACTTAGATGGTTATTGCATGATGTATAACTAGTTGTATAAAACTATATATTTATCAATGACGTTTATGGTATGGCTAAAAAACCATTTTCTGCACAATTTATGTTTCTGGACCCTCTAAACAAATATTCAGGTGATATAGGACTATTTTAGGCAATATTGAAGAAATAACAAAATATATATAATAACTTACTGAAAAATAGTCGAATGGTAACTTGTCTTTAAGGATATCTTGAAATTTAGTATTTAAATTTTATATCTTGAAATTTAGTATTTAAATCTTATGGTTGTCAATTTAAAATGAAAGAATTATATTTTATCATATAATTCATCGATCTTTAAATAATATTATCAAATCATCAAAAGTTATAGACATCTAGTCAGATTAATATTAGTTAGAATATGATACGATTAAGTTAAATAATACATGAACCTAAGAGGAGAAAGGAAGCGTGAAGGAACCATTTATTCGAGAGAATAAAATGGGACTTAGCTTAATAACAGGTAATAGTCTTAACTAATTCTAGTTTAAATATTCTTAATTTTATAAACTTTAATTGTTGTGATGTATTATATTTATAATATTTATAATCACATGATAAACTGAATTTATCGAAAAAATATTTTTTTATATAATTGTTAATTACGTTTTTAAAGGAATAAAGGAAAAAAAGGTTGAACTATTTCTCTTTTAGACTGAAATAGAGTAATTAAACAACAATTTCACCATAACAACCTCAATCCAATATCATAAAATTAAAGTCGACTACATTTTAATTAATTTAATTCAATTCGAATAAAACTATAAGGTTAATTCATTGAACTCTAATTAATTTAATTCAATCCAAATAGGATTATAATGACAATAAAATCTCTCAACATCTATTTTAATATGACTGCATATATCATGACTCAAATCCAAAATATTTTTGGAGAAGAAGAATTTCTTATTAGCTGATTTCATATTATTTAAAGTTTTTATTCAACACTTAGCTGCTTAGTCATTGTAAAACAATATTTTATGGTTATTATTTCAATTCTAACAGCACAGTAAAATATATCTATATTTAGGAAAAAATAATAAATTAAAATTATTTTATTTAATTAGTTACATGAATGTTTCTAGTTCTCAATCTTAATTTACTTGAAAAATTGTAGTTAGTGTGAGAACTGAATTCTTCTTCTAGTAAGTCATACAACATGATAGTTGACCCTTTTTTTCTCTTTAAAAATTTTTATTGTTTGTTATCAAATAAAATTCAAGTATTTTATTTTTTTTTCAAAGAATATAATTGGTTTTCTTTATAATAGCTATTCTTTAGGAAATATAAATTTAGTATTTTGCATGAAACTCATCCAATTAATAGTAAAATTACAAGGCCATGGTAATAAAATTAAAACTGTTTAAACTCAATGAATGGCTATTTTTTTTAATTTACTTTTTTCTTGTTGCTAACAAAGCAAGAAAAGATTTCAAACTAAAAAAAATAACTAAATGAACTTGAAAGAAGTGAGCCAACTCTAATTAATTGTTGCCCTTTTTCAACTCCATTTGTTATAGAGAGTTGGTTCTTCCAGAGTCAAAAATAGATCAATACACACACAAATATATATATTAAGAAATATTAGTTTGTAATTAAACAACCCATTTAACCACTTCAATTCATAAAATTATCTTTTTACTTCTGGCCAATTCTGTCTTTTTTCCAGTCTTTTCCTTAGTTTTCAGCTAAAACATTCCATTTTCAAATCTCAAGTTCCTTTTTTTTTTTATTAATTTATCGGTGTACAATATATATACATTTTTCTTCTTTAAAATTTTTGGCGAACGTTGAATTCTGATGTATAATTTAACATTTCAAGTTATATCAGTTTCTGATCAAGTCGGTACATTGTATCCTTTTCTTTTCCCAAATATATAAAATCTCATAAACAATGATATTTACGAATGGTTATTATGTGAGGCCAAGATGCTGACTGATCACAAATCTATATCAATGGCTGAGGAAAAATATTTGAACAACGAAAGGGTTCATAATCTTACAACTTGCGTATCATTTGAGAAGGGAATATTCAGTGGTGGGATTTTTATGTCTCCTGATTTTGTTTACCCTTTTGGTTACTTGTATCCTGGCTTCCTGGCTCAACTCTTATTGATCTTGATCATAAGCAACCTTGTGTACTATGTTTTTAGGCCTTGTGTACGGTCAAAATTTGCCTGCAATGTCCTGGTATGTTTCTGTTCTTTACCCTTATCCTCATTTGTTTCAAATATTAGCTTTTTTTTTTTTTTCTTACAAAGTCTCGGCCGGAATTAGTATGTTAGTTGTTAGTTGTTAGCTTTATCAATATAGTGTCAATGGTGTTTGACAACACAAATATTTGTTTTTAATTTCCATAAGAATTATAAACTGGAAAACAATTAATTTGGAGAAGATGGGTATATTATTATCTATGGCAATATTAATATATTTCCAATGAAAGAAAAAGAATTCTTGTCGAGACTCGTTACGTAAACAATAGCATTACAGAGAAGGAAGTTATTTTTTTGGCTCTCTATTTCTTTGTTTCCAATCAAACAAAAATAAGGATAAAAAAGAAAAAAAGGACCGCTATATGTATTATTACCTCTTAATAAAGTATATTTATGGTGTCGTAGTTTGTTTTAAAACTTAAAAAATTATTCATTATAATAACAAGTACACATCTCTAAATAACAATGTAATTTTTTCAAAAAAAATTGAGATTTTGAATTAAATTTTTGGATAAATGCTATTTATAATCATTGGTCTTGTCTAATGAAATAACGCAGTCGAATTGTCAGTTAGATAATGACCTTGTTATCCAATCGTTAATTTGTGAAATTAATTTTTACTAAAAGATTTAGAAGGAGGCGTTGCCTCCTGCAGCACAATCTATATACTTAACTAGATCATCTGACCTCCTCATTGTATTATAAAAATAACACAATTGAATTTATAATTAATGATGGATTACCTTTCTTAATTCTATGTAGACTGGCATAATTTTGGGACCTTCGGTACTTGGCCGGCACAAGAAATACATGGAAACAGTATTTCCAGACAAGGGGATGTTATTGATAGATACATTTGCAAGGTTTGGAGTAGGATTCTTTATTTTTATTACAGCTATAAAAATTGACATAGCAATGCTGTTAAGAGCAGGCAGAAACATTTGGGCTGTCAGTATAACAAGCTTCATTACTCCTTTTATCTTCTGCTTATGCTATGGTTTCGTGTTTCAGAAGAGATTCACCGGGCTGTTTTCACGACCTGCAATACCCAACATAAGTGAAGCCCTTGCACTAACATTTTTCATCTCTGTTGCTGATGCTATGAGAGACCACAAACTTGTAACAACTGAACTGGGTCATTTAGCTATGTGTTCAGCTATGATCACAGAACTGCTTAGTTGGACTATATTGCTCATTTCCTATATTTTACAAGTGCAAAATATTAGGTTTGCAATTGGACTTGTGATTGTAGTTTGTGGGTTAACATTGTTTGGAACCTATGTTGTAAGGCCAGTAATAATATCGCGAGTTATCAAGAGAACACCTGAAGAGAGTCCAGTGAGTGAATCTGATATCGTTGCTATACTGGCATTGTCTTTGTTCCTGGGATTTGTCACTGAAGCAATGTTGGGGAAGGTTTATATTGGGAATTTTGTTGTGGGGCTATGTGTGCCTGAAGCATCACCATTAGGTGCAGCACTGATAGAGAAAGCTGAAACACTGCTTCTGAGTTTTTTTATGCCTTTGTTCTTTCTGATAGTTGGTTACCATGTAGATTTGTCTCTAATGTCCCAAATCAATGCTGTTGGTTTGGTGGTGGTTTTCATTGTTGGATCCCATCTAGCAAAGACGCTTGGAACTATGTTGGCTTCATTATTACTTCGTATAAATTTTCGAAATGCTTTTTTGCTTGGCATCATTTTGAACTTCCAAGGCATAATGGACTTCACTGTTTATGAGAGATGGCTTGCACAGGGTGTAAGTCCTTCTTCTACCTTGGTTATTTTTTGCCTTAATTTAATTCTGACATCTCTGAAGACGACTCCAGTACCGCTGAGTTTACACTCCTGCGCATTGGTAATTTGTTTCTATTGAAAGACTGAAGAAACATAAGTGTTTTTGCAGGTGGTGGATAAGAGGATGTACACAACAACAGTGGTAATCAACCTTTTACTCACTTGTTTGCATGCTAATTTAATATACCTTTTCTACAAGCCTCAGACAAGACTTGCTAAATATCCATCTAAACGCTTCAAAGCGCTTCAATCAACCTCAGTTTCTGGACCCTTAAATGTTCTTGCCTGCGTTTACAATGAAGATAATGTCTGCAGCATCATTTCACTGCTCGAAGCATCGAATCCTGACGCAACTTGTCCAATCAGTGTATATGTTATCCATGCCATTGAGCTTACAGGCGGAGTACTTTCAAGATTAACACCTTACAACAATTACTGGAGAAGAAAATATCAATATCGTAATGCAAGTTCTAGGCATATAATGCGTGCCTTTATGGATTACACCAAGCACTCGCGTGGTCCGGTCTATGTTAGACCATTCACATTGCTTGCTCCATACAAGACAATGCACAGCATCCTTTGCAACATTGCTGAGGACAGAAACATACCTTTCATTATTATTCCTTTTCTAGGGAATGATCTTGAAGCTGATGGAGCAGTAAAAAAACTTCTAGTTCGCGATTTTAATACTCAGCTTCAAGCGCATGCGCCTTGCACCGTTGGGATTTTAGTACATAAAGGACCGTGTTATCTGAGGGATATACGCAACTTTTCTTATTCAGTTCTAGTCATCTTTATTGGTGGTGATGATGATCGTGAAGCCTTGGCGCTTGCTTCTAGAATGACGGGAAATTCTGATGTAAGCATTACCGTGTTGAGAATGATCCGGGAAAAGGGTAGTGAAGACATTGATGAAGCTGAGAAGACACTAGATGATTCACGGATCGAAGAATTCAAGGAAAATAATCTGGAAAATGACTGCATTAACTTCAGCGAAGTGGAAGTAGATGATAGTTCATATTTGATATCGGTTGTTGGTTGTTTAAAAGATAAATTTGACCTTGTTATACTGGGAAAAATGCATAACAAAATGAAATTTATGGAAGAAATACAGGAATGGGTGGAGTATCCAGAGCTAGGTGTGATAGGTGATATGATTTTTTCATCAGAATCTCAAATGTCTGTGCTAGTAATGCAACATTCTTTGAAGGCAGATTAATCCTTTTTCAGGCATTCAGATAGATTGTATCAATTGGGTAATCTTTGTCTTTTTTTCGTAGGATGCATACACATTGTTGATAAGTTCTATTATGAAATTTGATCGATTTTTAATTATTTTGTAGTTATAAAATTATAAGCTGGGCATCGAATGCCCTAACCTGGTTCACAACTTGCTGTTTGTTTGTCAAAATAGATGACAGAAATCTTAAACTCCAGTTTTGCATTATCGCCTCGCAACATCGTTCTTTTACATAGTTGTTTCCTCCTTACCAATCATGTTTTAATCAAATTAATTTTTCCATTGTCATCATAAATGTCAATAAAGACTTCAAAATGTATACCACTTTTGAGAGTGCTATAGGCAAAAGGTGAGATTACGACTTATCGGCTTCGACAATGCATTCTCAAAGGTGTATATATATATACACATAATCAATGGAATAATAATAATTTCAGTCATGGTTTTTACTTGCAGGTTTATAGCAATAGTGTTTATCTGCCATTTTATTAGAGATATCTTTCTATAAGCCTTGCATTATAGACTAGTTGATTCAGCTCCTGAACAACAACAACAACAACAACATTTTAGAACGCTTCAATCAACCTCACTATGAGGGAATCGCGCAGTCTTACCTGGGTTCAATCTGAAAACAATATTCGTAAAATAATGAAAGCATTTAACCTGACTGCAGTTAGCCACAATTTTACCTATGTGAATCACAGCCATTGCGCTTGTCGGCTGATGAGCTCCATTACTAACCCCTTATAACAACCACAAGAAGAAGAGAGTCCAATCCAATAGCACACACCTTACACAGACTCTTCGTGTGAGTTTCATTATAGAGCAAAGAAGTCCTTCTCAATCAATCAGCAATATATTGAGAGTCTCTTAAAGAAACATGTGCATAGGCAAACCTATAAGGGTCACATAATTGTTTTGGTATAAATCTTGTACATAAGTTTTATTTTTTATTTTTAAAGAATCTTGTACATAAGTATTTAGAAAGGCTTATCAATCGATTGATCATTTATAATATGATTTTCGATTGAACTATATCTACACAAAATAATACATATTATTCTTCTGAATTCTTACATTCATTAAAAAGATCCAATCAGGCATATAATAGTTGGTAATCCCCTCATAGATTCTTGTTTCTAATATTGACAATGCCTTCTCCACTCACTGCCTATCATCCTAATTGGAGCTTGCCCTCAACTTAGCAACAAAACTGATCAAACCTACATATCATCTTGAAGCCAGATTTACTCGTAAGGCCTATTCCACATGGTTCAACCACCTTTGATACTTGCTGCTACCAAAACTGCACCAGACAATACTATTCATTGCTTGCAAAGGAAAACAGATCCAGACCACTGACTCCAAATCCATAATACACAACCAAATCATTAACTCCATAACAAAGCCAGGCATCTCTATCCTATCAAATCTATCATCTCACGCTAATAAACTAATAAACATTGACTCCAGATTCACAACACACAGCCAGATCCTCGAGTCCAGAATGAAACTAGGCTGAGTCAACCTAAATTTACAAGATTACTTCCTTTCCAATGTCAAACTTTAAGAACCTAACCTCAAGCTACTAACCCAACAACCATCCACATTACTATGAAAAGAAATATGTTCAAAGCAAGATGTCCAGCAATATATTGACACACATAAGGAACTAGCTATATAGTATTAAACGCGTACAAGATTCGATAATGCAATCCACTTAAAACAAAACATACCAGAATAAACATCACTGCAATACAATAACTACAATCTAGATTAACCCTAGTCATGCCAATTAATATGTTGAAAATCTGTAATCGGCACCACTGCAATTACATAATTATGCCGCTTTTGGCATAATTTCAAATCTTTCTCAAATGCCTAATTTTTTTCAACTCAAAAGAATCAAATTCCATCTTTGGAGGTTTCCAACATCAGAATCGACAAAATAGAATTCAATAACTGAATTGAATTCTACGTACACATTACCTTGTTTGTAAAGTCTAATGCCCTAGATCAGAATCCTGAATTCAAAGATCAATCACACATGCCCTAATCACCAAAAACAAAAAGCCAAATCACCTGATCATGACCATAATTTCTAAAGCTAAACCACACTTTTACTCAATAAAAAACAGAATTATGCAAATTAATCAAATCAAAATCAACTGCTAATCACAACGAAACACCCATAAAACCAACAGCAGAAATCAAAGCAATTATCAAGATTAACTAAAGATTTTGCATACACTTAACAACATCAAATCCCGAATTATCAATTAATCATATCAAAATATTCCATCAAATCAAATCTTAGGTTAAATCTACAAAACTGTTTTAGAAAAAAATTGATCTTGACCATTTTGCTAGTAACAAATATGCTAAAAAAACTAATCGGAGAGAGAGATTTCCGTACACGTGAAGAACTCCACATCAAACACGCGAGGCCACGGCAGGAGCAGCGGCGGCGGCGGAGGCTGCGCCACCGAGGAACGAAAGAAATCCCGAATTTACCGGTTCTTGATCGTCCAAGAACAAATCTTCCGGTACTCTAAACGCGCCGTGAGCACAAACGATCGCTAATCCAATCATCAAAGCAGAGATCAAAAGCGAACCAACAGTAGTCAAAAACACAACAACAATAGTCAAAATGACCAAAATCCCCAGCGTTTCACGGTCAGAGAACGTTCTACCGAGAATTACCAACGGCTGATCCGACGGTCGAAACAAGTACAGAAAGAACCAACCGCCGAGAAGAAATATCAGAACGAGAAGAGAAAAAGGATGAGATATTAGCGATATCGCGAGTACAATCGCGAGTAGAGTTATGTAATTAACTTTAAAGTAGGTAAAGTTTCTTCGAATCCGTGAAACGGCGTCTGATAGATTTTCGGGTCGGGTCATCCCAGACCGGTCAATGAGTTCGGACCATGGACGGCGCTGAGAAAAGCCTTGACGGATCGATGAGGACAGACGTGAGATGAAGGCACGGAAAGCTGGTGTGGCTGTTGGTAGTTGAGATTGGGGTTGTGATTGTTGGGTTGTGACGGGGATTGTCGGAGCTGACATTTTGACGGCGGCGCGTGGAGATTTGTTCGGAGAGAAAGGGGAGAAGTAGAAGAGAGGCAGTACGGTCGTTGAAAACAGAGAAGGAAGAGCGCGTGTTATGGAGAGGGTGCGTAGTGGAAAGCTGCTGTTGATGGTGGATTTTGATCTTAAAAATGGACGGTGGTGATGGAGTTTAATGATTTTTCAAGAAAATTACGTCAAAAATAGGAATTTTATTAATTGTATATTTCTTAATGTGTCGGTGGACTAAAGAGTCCACATTTCTTCTTTATTTTGTCAATTTGATTTTGATTTTTAATTTTTTCAATGGATTTTGATATTTTAATTTATATGGTTTGAGAATATAATAAACCATATAAAACAATTATATTTCAAAATTATTTAATGATGTAAAATTTTATTAAATTTATGTACGAAATTTTTTTATGGTAAAATATTTCTACTGAGATTTTATTCAAATTAAATTATATTTGGATCAGTATCTTTTTTTTTAAAGAATAATCAGATCAATATCAATTATAAAATATAAGTAAAAATTAATTTCAAGATTTGCGATTATCTAAAAAAATTATTTAATATTTATATTTGAATCAATACTAGTCACAGAATTTTAATTAATCAAGTTTAATATTTAAAATTATCTTATTTGCCTGACAAAAATGTTTGCCTATTCATTAATTTTTCACTGAAGAGATAATAATCAAGTTTTTATAGTATCACCGGAAGATATGGGTTCAAATTTACTATCTCCAATTTATAAATTAAAAAAAATTTGAAAAAATTACATAGAATTTTTGTGGTCTCAAATACATTAAACCTTTATTTAGTTTAATTTATTAAATATTTTATTTTATTTTTAAATTAATTGTAAATAAAGTTTAAATTTATTTTATTAATAAGAATATATTTATTATTAAATAATTCCTAAAAATAAGATGTTAAAATTAAAAATAAAATTTACAAAATTTTTATTTAAATTAAATATATCCACTTAAATTTATAAATAAATTTCATAACAACTGGACACTGTCCCCTGACCAAAACCAACCTGAGCCTGTCTTGAAGCACCTAGGCTAACAAAAGTTTTTGGTAAAAATAAGAAGCCCAAACCCAACATGAACAAAGGTAGGTGTTCATTTGATTTAGGGTAGTAGAAGGCAACTCTTATTCATCTTACAAGATGGATTAGAGTCCATCACAAGTGTGTAAAAAAAAAAATGTGTTTTTATTTTTAGTATCACCTTTTTTTTTTTTTCAGAGACCCAGCAACCCAAGTGGAGAGAACGAGAAGCAAAACTTCATGGCTGGACTTGGTGCAAAAATATAGTGCAGTGTGCTAAGAAGAAGAATTATTAATTAACGATTAGGTGGCCGTAAAGGAAGACATGATATATTTTTTTTTTTTGAAGTCAAGTCTCGTAATTTAAAGAAGAAAGAGCAGCAAAAATTTCGTTCAAGTTGGATAAATGCAAGTCAATGAAACCAAACATAGATTCCTCGGGTTCCTCTATTAATGGCAATCGAGCATGTACTATTATTGTTCATTGCATGTCAAGGACTTGTTATTAGAGCTTCTGAAGCTTTTCGACCAGACCTTGTAATACTGTATTTTTTTTTTAACAGCACCTTGTAATATTGTATTTGCTTGTGAGAAACAAATGGAGAAATTTTATTCAGTGCTCGCTTGAAATGAGTCGCAGTGATTGTGCTTGGACTCTCACCTGAGCAGCTCCTTTTTGCCTCAACCAAAGCAGCCATTGCAGCCTCATCAAATATGCTTCTTGTTTTTCTTTAACCATTTTTACACGTCTGTCCTCTTCATAAGGTTTTCTTTTTGTTTCTTTAACAATTTTTTTTGTTTCAAAAAATTAGTTGATATTATTTTTACCTATCCATAAGTTAAATTTATTGACCTTTATATATAAGTTCATTGACCTCCACATGTACGTTCATTAGTATTTATTGATAGATTTATTGATTTTTTTGAACCTGTAGGTTCAATGACTTCACTTGCATATTCATTAATCTTCATCTGTATGTTTACTGAACTTCACTTACATATTCTTTAATGTCTTTCTTTTATTTTTAACAAAAATGAAACAAATATTTTTTATTTATCAAATAATTTTTTTATTTTATTAATTGTAGTGGTGAAATTTAATTTTTATTCATGATTTTCATTAAATGAAATTTTTATTCATTAAAAAATTATTTATTTTTTTATTTTTTTAATTATAATAAATAAACTTTTGCTTATTTTTTTTATTTTAGTTAAATAATATAAGTCGATTACTTAATTATTACAGGTTTACAAGATAAAATATATAGCTTCATTATTTAAATAATACAAATTCATTAACTTTCACCTACATATTCATTGATCTTCACATGCAGATTCTTTGATTTTAGATTCTTTGATTTTAGATTCTTTGACCCTCATCTACAGATTTATTAGTCAAATACTACAACTTCATTATTTAAATCATATAAATCCATTAGTTATCCACTATAGATTTAACATTTTTTTTATATACATAACTCATAATTATAATTAATTTTTTAAAAAAATTATTTTGATTTTTTTAGTAAAATATTATTATAATTATCTATAAATAAAAATTATTTATTAAAATATTAAATTTGAAACGTTAATTTTAAATTTATAGTTGATTAAGTTTCAGTTATAAATAAATAAAAAATAAATTTCTTAAGAAAATGAGTAACTTTTATTAATGAAAATTTAATTTTGAAAAAAAAAATCTATTTTGATTTCTGAAAATAATTTAAAAAATTAAAGGTAAAAAATAAAAACAAGAAACAGTATATGTTTTTTGAACACCGATATATATTAAAAAGACAGTAAAAAATTACAAAGTTCGGTGCAAGCCGTCGGATAACAACACAAACCAAAAGTAATGCTACAAGTGTAATAATTCTAGTCCATCTTGGACAGAGGTCCACAGCATAATTTGCGAGTAGAAGGATCATAGATCCTCTGTCGTATTTGCAAATGGTGCAATTGGACCCCTACTACACCATACACATCATGATGATAATGGTACCTTTTGATGTACAAGAAAAGGTCTAAAAAAGAGCTCCTTTTCAAGAACTAAGTTTCATTATTAAATGCTAAAAAACAACTTCACTCTCTTGCACACATCCATGCAATTGCAAACATCTAATCCAACGGTTGCCAATTAGACAAGATCCACTGCTACTCCCCACCATGTCAGGAATTTTGTGCTCTTATCTTGCAAAAGGTAACAAGGACCCATCAAAGAGGTATCCTCGTATAACTAAACCATAATTCCCCATAATGACCATGCTTTTTGTCTTCATTATCACTTTACTATAATGTATACAAAGGGTATCATGGTCCTTTTAGTACTTGTTCATGTGATCTTGCATTGCATAATTTATTTTTGTTGGATCTGTAAAGAATTGTAAAGATAGCCGTTAAGAGGAGCGGATCAAGCAATAAAAGCACAGATTATGTAACTCATGAACATGAATAAACAATTTGGTCAAAACCCTGTTCATTGAAGAGCAGAAAATGGGCACTATGTATCAAAAAACTAGCCGTTAGGTTCTGTGCAACTCATTGCCTTCTACTGACATCTTTGTCTCCAAATTTATCTCTCCCAATACAAAAGATTCTTTTTTTATCATTTCTTGAACTCTCTATCTGTTTCACACTACAAATTAAGCCTACCCAATAGTGTTTCTTTAGCTCCTGTTTCATCGTTTCTGTTTCCGTTTCTTTTTCTTGATTTTCTTGTTATTGAATTTAGCTATTTTCTTGATGATGTTTAGCAATTCTTGTAAACACCCTTTTCAGAGTGTTGCATATTGGTACCAGTACTGTTGTATTTCTGATAAAAAGAAGGAGAAATGGAAGAAGGCCGCTGTTCAGTTTGATTTCCAGCTGCCCCTTTTGCTCTATGTTCATGTTTTCTTGTTCCTTCAGATAATTTTTATTTGTGGTATTCAACCTGTTTCTTGTCAAGATTGGGATGGTGTGGTTGTCACTCAAGCTGATTTTCAAGCGTTGCAAGCTTTCAAGGCAGAGTTAGTTGACACAAAAGGGTTCTTAAAGAGCTGGAATGATAGTGGCTACGGTGCTTGTTCTGGTGGTTGGACTGGAATCAAATGTGCTCAAGGTCAAGTTATTGTGATTCAGCTTCCTTGGAAAGGACTAGGAGGCAAAATCACTGATAAAATTGGACAGCTGCAGGGTCTCAGGAAGCTTAGTCTTCATGATAATCTCATTGGTGGCTCAATTCCTAAGACGCTAGGAATTCTTCCTAATCTTAGAGGTGTTCAACTGTTCAATAATCGGTTCTCAGGTTCTATTCCTGCTTCTTTAGGTTCTTGTCTTTTGCTTCAAACCTTAGACCTTGGTAACAACTCTCTTTCGGGAACTATTCCTGAGAGCCTTGCAAATGCTACCAAGCTTTTTAGACTTAATGTCAGCTATAATTCACTGTCAGGTCCAATTCCTGTTGAGCTCTCTCCTGCTCTCATTTTCTTAGATATCTCTAATAACGCCATTAATGGTAGCTTGCCAAGTAGTCTTGCTAATCTATCTTTACTTGTTCTGTTGAATCTTGAGAACAATAATCTTGATAATCAAATCCCAGAAGCTCTTGGAAGATTGCATAATCTTTCTTCTTTGAATTTGAAGAGAAACCAACTTAGTGGTCAGATTCCTGAAACATTAGGAAACATTTCTACACTTGCCCAACTTGATTTATCACAAAATAAGCTCAGTGGAAACATTCCTGATTCTTTAGCTAATCTACACAGTCTTGTTTCCTTCAATGTCTCTTACAATAACCTATCTGGTCCTGTTCCAGTCCCACTGTCTCAAAAGTTCAATGCAAGCTCTTTTCTGGGTAATATTCAATTATGTGGATATAATGGTGCAGCTCCATGTCCATCTCAAGAACCTTCTGGTTCAGCTCCACCACCAGAGGCTCCAAGAAAACATCACAGAAAACTGAGTACAAAAGACATAATTCTCATTGCAGCTGGAGCACTACTAATTGTGCTAATTATACTGTGCTTGATTCTGCTTTATTGCTTGATAAGGAAAAGAGCTGCATCAAAATCCAAGAATGGTGAAGCCACAGCCAGGGCAGCTGCTGCTGCAGCAGCAAGAGGCGAAAAAGGCGCTCCGCCCGCTGCTGGGGAAGTTGAAGCTGGTGGAGAAGCTGGAGGGAAACTAGTACACTTTGATGGGCCTTTAGCCTTTACAGCTGATGATCTTTTGTGTGCAACAGCTGAAATTATGGGGAAAAGCACCTATGGAACAGTGTACAAGGCCACATTAGAAGATAATAATCAAGTTGCAGTGAAAAGATTAAGAGAAAAGATCACTAAAGGCCAAAGAGAATTTGAAAATGAGGTTAATGCTCTTGGTAAAATCAGGCATCCAAATCTTTTAGCTTTGAGAGCTTACTATTTAGGACCTAAAGGAGAGAAGCTTCTTGTTTTTGACTACATGTCTAAAGGAAGTCTTGCAACTTTCCTTCATGGTAAGAGCCAAAAAAAAAAAATTGGTAACATTTCAATCTGTTTTCTACACGAAAATCCATTATCAGCTACTGATATGATGTGCTTTTGTTGCAGCAAGAGGACCTGATACACCAATTGATTGGCCTACAAGAATGAGGATAGCGCAAGGCATTGCTCGCGGATTGTTCTATCTTCATAATAATGAGAATATCATACATGGGAACCTTACATCAAGCAATGTCTTACTTGATGAGAGTGCAAATGCTAAGATTGCAGATTATGGGTTGTCTAGGTTAATGACAGCCGCTGCCAATACTAATGTAATTGCAACTGCCGGCGCATTAGGCTATCGAGCACCTGAGCTTTCCAAGCTTAAGAAAGCAAACACGAAAACAGATGTATACAGTCTTGGAGTGATCATATTGGAACTTCTTACAGGAAAATCTCCGGGTGAAGCGATGAATGGTGTGGATTTGCCTCAATGGGTTGCTTCTATTGTCAAAGAAGAGTGGACTAATGAAGTTTTCGACTTGGAATTGATGAAGGATGCATCTACAATTGGTGATGAATTGCTTAACACATTGAAACTAGCTTTGCATTGTGTTGATCCTTCACCTTCAGCACGCCCTGAGGTTCAACAAGTTCTTCAGCAACTAGAAGAGATTAGATCAGAAACTGCTGCTAGTTCCGTGCCTTCTGGAGATGATGGTGCAGGAGTTCCATCAACAAGCGATTAAGGAGGCAGGAGGCAATCTAACTAGTATTTTGTTATGGCAAAGAGATTAGACAATTTAATTAGTACAATTCTTTCATTCTTAAGTATTAGTCTTCAGGTGTCTGTAAATACCACGTTTGTTTCAATCAATTCAAGAATCTTTTTGCTCAGCTATAATACTTAGTTTGATGTAATATTACATTGTTCCTGTTGAGCTGAATAATTTGATTATCTGATGCATCACTATAAGAACAATAAAGACTGAATTTTGGCCTCTATGACTGTATGTGCAATGAAGTTTTTTACTATTCTTTCTGGCAAAGAAAAGTAGATATCAGCTTTTCACTTGACTGGGTTGCAGCTATCATTTTGAAATGAAACAATCATTCATGAAAAGGGCAATTTTACTTCACAATGATACACTTCCTCATTGCAGAATATCAAATAATTGAACAAGTTAAAGTTGGAAAGTACTGTCACAGAGAAGTTTGATCCAGAAAAGTTTTTTGCCAATGAATGGAAAAAAGTCATAACTGCAGTTTTATAGAAAAAAATAACTATGCCTTGAAGCTACACAGTTTACAAGTTGAACACATTACTTTCCTGGACCTTCATCAAGCTAGACAATTGCTACTTTCACAATTGATCTTTTATCAGAAAAAAAAAAAAATGGAAGTTACAGAAATGATCTACAATATGGTCACAAAGCCAGTAGATTCTGATATAAACTGTGGATTAAGCAAATTTCAGATATCATGTTCAAATTACATAGGATAGGCATTAGGCAGCAAGTGAATTAAAATTTTCTCCAATATACCTAGTATTAGCCCAGTGGGTTCAAAACACTACATTAGAACCACAAAAGCCTACTTATAAAGAACATATACCAAAATGCAGAGTTTATGTATTAGTGAGGGAGTGGTCTAGTTGTTACTTCTCTCCAAAGCATTATGAGGTACAGGGTTTAAATCCTTTTCTTGTCGTTGATTTGTGGAATTAATTTTCACTTGATTTAAAAGGGAAGAATTGTCTTAGTGCAGTGCATAGATGACTAGGTTTTCTAATCTCCCTATTAACCAAAAAATGCAGAATTTATGTGTATCATTACATGGAAGAATGTATGGGCTTGATCAGAAATGAATTTTCCTTATGGTGTGTGCTCTAGTTCATAGTATCACTACTAGTGTTAAAGGGCTTTGAAAATATTGAATTTCCAGGCTGTTTGATGGGCAAGATTGAGACTACAAGCACATTACTACAAGATAGATCATAGACCTGAATCCAGATAAAGTGCATTTCAGTAGGTAGATACAACTGGTATTTTTCCTGATCTTGATCAAGAAAACCAAATTGTAACCAAATTGTAAAAATTTTCTGTTTTCTCATATTCAACTGGAAGCTCCAGGCCTGAAAGAATATGCTTCTATTGCTAGGCCTAGAGCATTTATTTCTGTCAAATTGCTTGTTATATTATTTTAGCGGAGATTCTTACTTAACCTGGTTGTATTTACATTCGATTGTTAGATTAGTGTTATATATTCCAAGTGTTTTACACCTACCATGGAGTCAGGAAAGTGTTTACTTAGTGGATGGAGGCAAAAGAGGCTCTGATGAATTGAATTTTCGTGAAACATTTCTTAAAACTAAAGAACTAAACTTTGGTGCATTAATTTTTTTTTTCTCAGGTTTTTCAACAGAGGACCTCTTTTCAATAATGAAACTCTTCCTTAGACTTGAATTTACAGAATATATAGCATTCTTGGCAATATAGTTGGTAAGATGTAGATGCAAATCTTGTTAAACAAATCATTTTTTTTTTTATAATTTCTCGGTCAAACTTTTACTTACATTTATTTTTCTTGAATGAATATTCCAATTCGAATGGAAATTTAAATTTAATATTTTTAATTTTTCTTCAAGATTATAAAAATAATCAATTACTGAATATGTCAATGTAATTAATTTGATTAGATTTGGATTATGTAGTTTTTATAAGTTATTAACTTGTCATTAGTTAAAATGTGATAAAAGTTTATTATGATACACAATTAATATTAGTAAAGTTTTTGGGTTTATTGCACCGTTGACACCATAATTTTATCTCATGTTTCAAAATGGTATCAGATTTTTAATTTTTTTTTCTTTTCAGTTACTAAAATTCTAATTTTCAAATTAAAGTACCTTTAGCATATCTGATCAAATTTAGCTGACGTGGCAGCCGAAATAAATATTTTTTTTAGTATATTTGCCATATAAGCATCCCATTAAATAGTTTAATCATCTTCTTGGTTCATAAAATAAAATTTGCTTGTGGGCTACATAAATTTTTTTTAGCAAATTTCATTTTATGGAGCCCACAAGATAATGAGACTGTTTAATGAGATGCTTACGTGATGAATATACTAGAAATATATTTATACCGGTTGTCACGTATTCTAAATTTGATCGGATATGTTTAAGGTGCTTTAACCTGTAATAAAAATAAAATTTTAGTAACTGAAAAGAAAAAATATGATAGCATTTTGAAATATGAAATAAAATTATAGTACCATTCGTGCAATAAACCTAAAGCTATTACTAACATCCATTGACATTAATTGGTAAAAAGCTGTTATTATTTAAGTCATTTTTTTAGTTCGAGTTCTAATATATATTATCGAATTAAATTAGTTGTTAAAATTTTTTTACATTTTAATCAGATTGAATCAAATTAATTAGAATGCAGATGTTGATATGAATTTACATAAAAGCATATAAAAATATAGTTGATAGCCTAGACAACATTATGTAAAGGTTGAAAATAATTTTAAGAGTGGACTCTGAAAAGGAATGACCAATCCATAACCACCCTATGAAAAATGAAAACTCAACAAGTTGTGACAATGCACGATGGAATAATATAATCAATAAAGACATTGCACCAGAAATCTTTGAAAAAGAACGTTTCTGTTCTTCAGTCAATTTCTTTTTTTAATATTATTATTATTATTATTATTTTGTATCTTTTACTTGTACTTTTTTTTCTTCCTAAAAGTCAATAACTAACTAACTAACATTATTATTGGTTGTTGCTTCGTTTTTGTTCACCTATCTAATCCTTGTTGTAACTTAATCCCGTATCTAATAGATCTTTTTGAAAGTTAAAATGTGAATTAATTTATAAATTGATTATGATAAAATTTAAATTTTACACCGTAAAATTTTTATTAAAAAATTATTAGATCAGTCTTTCATGGATATAATTATTTCTTTTCTATTTTATGCATATACTTGTATTCTAACACTATAAAAAACTGAAATTTAGCAACAACATTTACTCGTAGAAAAATATATAATATTAATTATTAATAAAAATTTTGTCATAAACTTATGATGAAAAATAAAATAGCAATAAATATTAGTAACGGATTTATGATTTTTTCATTGTGTAAATGATGTGATGTTTTTACTTTTATGATATGATTTTCATCTTATAATATAATAATAATATATATGAGTTCATATGCCCTATCAATCTTGTTCCCCCATGTATCAAAGAAAAGGGCATGCCTCTTTTTTTTTTACCTAGTGCTTTATGATGGTGTTTCAATATAATAATGTATTGTTATAGCCTAAATTGTTTGCCTTGCTATGTCAAAGCAGTATCCAAAATCAGCTATAGGCATGATCTTGGTTGGTTGGTGGACATTTACTTTTAACTTTTAACTTTTTTTTTTGAATGTATACTTTTAAGTTTAACTTCAGCATTTCTTGTATTCCGTTCCCAATAAGTAGGATATATATATATAGCAATAGAATATTAATTTTATTAACAGAAAAAAATAAAAAAATTAAATTTACAATATCAAAATTGTACATACCCAAAAGAAGACTTTTGAACACATATGGCATATAATATGATATAAACTATATACTATAGAACATGATAAAAACTAATTTTCTTTTACCAAAACCGAACAAAGACAATTTTTTATATATGCAATTTTAAAATATATGAAAGAATGACATATATATTTGAAATCATGAAATGTTACTATACCATATTGAATATAAAAATAATTTTTACTTATATTTCGTAATCGATACTAATTTAAAAAATTTGAGCTAATGAAAATGCAAAAGTAAAACCTACTCATATAAAATGTTTTCACACTAAAATTTAATAAGATCTTACGCTATTTTTTCCATAAAATCCATTTTTCTCTCTTCTTCTCCTTATTACTTTCGGCAAACCAATTTCCTAGAACTTTCATTTTACATATTTGAAAGTTATATAGCACCTAATAAAGGGAGGTTAATTGTCCTTTGGTGGGAAATTTATGTTCATTAAGACTTTGAAAAATTAAATTTTTTTTTATCAAAATGGATAAAAATGTCATACAGAGAAATTAAGGATTAACCATTCCATGATTTCCTTTAATTCCTTTTTCTTATTATTTTTCTCATTCTTTTTTATATTATATTCAAGAAATATATTATATACTCTTTCCTTGATTTTGCACAAATAAATGATCAATAAGGTTTTAGTGCCTCAGCTTAGAACATTTGCTAATGAGAATGCAAAACCTAATGTAATGTCCTTACACTATGATGCAATAATACCTTACACTATTCTTCCATGAATTCCATTTTTTTCCCTCTTCTCCTTGTTACTTTTGGCAAACCAATTTCCTAGAACTTTCATTTTTTTTGAAAGTTATACTTTACCTAATAAAAAGGGAGGTTAATTGTCCTTTGGTGGGAAATTTACTTTCATAGTAAGACTTTAAAAAATTTAAAAAAAATTATCAAAATGGATAAAAATCTTCATACAAAGAAATTAATAATTAATCATTGCATGATTTCCTTTTAATTCCTTTTTCTTATTATTGCTATATATATACTACATATATAGCAACAAATAAATTAAAAAGAAAAAAGCAAAGAAAAAGAAAGGAGAAATAGATGAAAGTAAATAATATATAAAACTCATTATATATATATATATAATAGCAATAACACGCTAATCACGCGAATTTACATATAGTATGTATTAATGTCTAGAATCTCTATAGTGGAATTCATCTGCTCTTTTCTTTCTAAGTATCATACTTAAAATAAAAATATATATTGTTAATAAATTTTATGGATAGACCCAACAAATCTCTGGTACACAATGTCTTTGTTTAATTAATTACCACCTAATGAGGAGGACTTGTTACACAAAGTTAAACTTGATTTTGAATTTTAGGGTTTGGTCTAAAACTGACCTAGACTAAAGACACCTCACCCATCATTGTAACTTGTTGAGTTCAAACTCTCCAAGCAAAATCATTATGTTGACCAAGACCATTTAAAACATGGGGCATGGCTTAATTGCTTTTAAATGTGTCGGTGGATATCAATAAATCATTTGTTGTTGAGATTTTAGAACTAATAATAATGTTAATAGGGTATTTAATTTGTAAAGTTGAATAATTATGATCAATGGTTTTGGGGCATGCCCTAAAAATGAGGTGAATTGGAAAATCTAATAATCATGTTAACACAAAGACAATATATATCCCATAGACCTCAAGTATATATGCTTTTCCAAATGGACTGAAAATTATTAATGGCACATGTTCATCATATGAATGTGTTCATTAACGGTTGAGCCTTTTGTTTTTATAATGTTGCATTGCAATAAGGTGGCATCTCATAGGGATTTTTTTTTGAAAATATGCACATGTTTAATAAAAAGTTTATTTCATTCAGAAATCTTTAACATTTTTGTAATTTTTTGAACCGAATTAAATTAATTAAAATTTAATGGCTTTAAATATCTGTAGTTTAAAAAAATTATTTTATTAAGAAAAAGAAAGTACTATGATAACTCGATTTGAAAACTCTTTTGAATTCTACACATATGTTCACAAAAATAAAGTTTGAGAGTGGAGAAATCCACACAAACACTAATATCCAAGTTAGTAAAAATCTTGAGAATGACAAAATAAATGTTTACGAAGACGTGCATGCATGATATGTAAAATTTAAGGCGTATATATAGAGGTGCAATTCAAATCTTATTGGAGTATAATTCCTTATTTTTGTAAATTTTATCCTCCTCATTGAGAAAAAAAATATTTTTTTAAAAATAATATTATTATTAGAAATAAAATAATTTACCTTCAGTTTTAGGAATTTATATTTCTTATTCGGTATCATACTTAAAACTAAAAAAATCACAAAAACATAAACATGCCTTTTCTTTTTGAACTTTTTCTATTATTTTATTTCATGTTATGCATATGTTAACTATTTTAATTGTAATAGTAATAAATCATGGACTACACAAAGAATATACCTTTTCTTTTTCTAAAAAAAAATGTTCACAATTTAAAAAAAAAAAAGATAAAATCTATCAATATCATGTAGCTATTCCATCTCTCATTTTTTTTTCTCTTTCTTTTTCAAAGAATTTGAAAGGCACAAAGTGTTTGTCAAACATAAAGAAAATGAAAATGAGCTAACACCTTTGGCTTCTAGATTGTGACCTTAATGCAACTATATGTATATATGGGGGGTTGAATGTAGAAATTAAAAGAAATGCAAGCTTACCATGGATATATGGACTTGTCAATGCCTTCGTTTAGAAGAAATAGCTGAAAAAGATGAATGTTATATTACAGAATTAGACGCATATAGGTATCTAGAAATGGAACTTTTGGATGGTTGTTAAGTCTTGTACTTTGCTAATTACACTATCTCAAGAAGTCAAGCAGATTTGATGACTAGCTCTAACAATCAACCCACATCAATCTCGGTATTTTATGGAAAATGAACGGTTTTGACTAATTTCATGCTAGTCTTGTATATATATATATATATTTCAAAATAGCCAATTCAATGAAGTTGGTATATGATAAAAAATAAAACAATTCAATATACAAAGTTGGTATGTACAACATTATACTATGTCAAATGTGTACATTAAGATACTTGCACATTTGTAAGTATTTTAATGTTTGTTTTATATTAAACTAATGGTATACTTCCTCCAAGATTGACATTTTGGAGATTTGCTAAACCGTTAATTTATAACAAAAGTTAATTGATTGATAGGACATCACCAACTTTTATTAGTTTAAATAATAAAAAGCTTAAATTTATTTAAGTAAAATGTTGAATTTAAATTTTGTGTATGAAGCAAATGAAAAAAAAAAAAAAAAAAGGGAAAAGATCCAATTTGTATTCTGGGTTTGTGTTTTAAGAGCAAATTGGACTCTTTATATTTTTTTTGTCTCAATGTGCAACTCAACATTTGAAAGTGGAGTATATTTGAACTTTACTGATTCCAATCAAAATTTATAACTTTTATTAGTACAATTAAGTCATATAAACTAATAAAAAATTAATTTTAACGGATACTAACAAATTAAATTGATAATTTTTTTAGAAATATATATATAATCTAATTATTAAATTTTAAAAGTTTTTCAACCTATAAAATAAATTTCTTAAATTTTTCTTAAATTTCAAAAGAATTTTTAAAATTTTTCTTAAATTAAAAAAAAAATTCTTAAATTTTAAAAAAAATTTCTTAAATTTTTATTCAACCATTAAAATTAAAGCAAATTTGTATTCTGGGTTTGTGTCCTAAAAGCAAATTGGACTCTTTATATTTTTTTTATTTTAATGTGCAACTCAACGTTTGAAAGTGAAATATATTTAAACTTTACTGATTCCAATTAAAATTTATAATTTTTTTAGTACAATTAAATCATATAAACTAATAAAAAACTAATTTTAACGGATACTAACAAATTAAATTGATAATTTTTTTAGAAATATATATATAATCTAATTATTAAATTTTAAAAGTTTTTCAACCTATAAAATAAATTTCTTAAATTTCAAAAAAATTTTAAAATTTTTCTTAAATTTAAAAAAAAAATTCTTAGATTTTTTAAAAAAATTCTTAAATTTTTATTCAACCACTAAAATTAAATTTTAGGTTAATTATCAATTTGATATTTACACCAACGAATAAATTTGGTCATTTTTTAAAATTTATATCACTTAATTTTAAAATTTTTAAAAATTAAAAAAAAAAGTAAAAAAATTATTTTATAGATTGAAAAACTTTTAAAACTTAATAATTAGGTTCTACATATATATTTCTAAAAAAATTATCAATCTAATTTTTGATTATCTGTTAAAATTAGTTTTTTATTAGTTTATAAGACTTAATTGTACTAAAAAAAAGTTATAGAATTTGATTGTAATCAGTAAAATTATGCTCCACTTTTCAAACGTGGAGTTCCACATTGAGACAAATACAAAAAGGTCCAATTTGCTCTTAGGGCACAAATTTAAGTTGCAAATTGGACATTTTCTCAAGAAAAAAAGAAAATTTAATGAATATCTTTAAAGATCGTTATTAAAAAAAAAAGTTCATTGGACTAGAACCCACAAATCCCATTTGATTATTATCAAATAAAACAATGTAATGATGATAGTTTTGTTGAATTTCATCACCGAAGAAAGACTTATGAAACAAGCATTCAAAGAAAATTACATAATTTTTCTGTTTTGTCTCCAAAATTTTCATAGGCTAGTGGGTGCAGCAAGCTAACAACCTCAGTGGTGTTGAACTAAACTAATGTATTTTTTAGCCCTTGTAATTTGACCACTTGGCTCTTAAGAGAACCTAATCCAGCCAACATCAAAACTACCCTTTCATCTCCTTCTAATTCTTCCTATAAATAGAGACCAATTCATCTCTCACCCTCTTAACCATTGCTCAAAGCAAAAGTTAATCACTTAGGCTCTAAAACAAGATGGAGTTCTCCTTAATCCGCTTTTTTGCTAATCATCTTTCAGCTTCCTTCTTAGGCATCTTACTAGTCCTTGCTTCTGCATTGTCCTTTGCCAATGCAGCACCAGTGACTCACACCCATGAATTTGTTGTACGTCTCTTCTCCTTCATTGACCTTAAAGTTCATTTATCTTCTTAAAATTTTTTGTTCTAATTATGTAAACTTTTTGCAATGTTTGTATACAGATTCAATCTACCCCAGTGAAGAGGCTGTGCAGGACTCAACATGTCATCACTGTTAATGGAATGTACCCTGGACCAACAATAGAAGTGAATAATGGAGATACCATTGTTGTTACTGTTACCAACAAAGCTCAATACAATGTCACCATCCATTGGTAATTCACTCTTTCCTAGCAATATTTTCAAGCAATTTATTCCAAAAAAAATTGACGCATGTTTTCTCAACTATATAATTATCATATTTCTCTGAATGTCTACTAATTGTACAATAAAAAAAGTACGCATATTTTTTTTTAAATAGTCCTAGTTTAAGTATAATATAAGACAAACTTGCTCTAGATAATGTCTTTGCTCCATAATTGTTTATTTCAACAGCCTTCATAATTTCATAATTCTATTGCCAAAAATCTTGTCACTTTTTGCAGGCATGGTGTGAGGCAAATGAGGACTGGATGGGCAGATGGGCCAGAATTCGTGACACAATGTCCCATTAGGCCCGGGGGGACATACACCTACAGGTTCACAATTCAAGGCCAAGAAGGAACACTTTGGTGGCATGCTCATAGCTCATGGCTTAGAGCTACTGTTTATGGTGCTTTAATCATCCATCCAAAAGAAGGATCTTCATATCCATTCCCCAAGCCTAAGCGTGAAACACCCATTATTCTTGGTAATTCACTAGCTATTTCTAATGTGAGCTACAGCTATCAGTTGAATTAGTAAAAGTTATAGAAATAATGATGGTCATGACTAATACTGATGTTCATTTTATATATGTTGATGATGATTAATTAGGCGAATGGTGGAATGCAAATCCCATTGATGTTGTGAACCAGGCAACTAGAACAGGAGCAGCACCAAATGTTTCTGATGCATATACCATTAATGGTCAACCTGGTGATCTTTACAACTGTTCTAACCAAGGTTTGCTTTCTATGCCAATTCTTTTGTTGCCATTACGATCTGTAGCAACTTTGTTACAAATTTTTAATGGACTTTATTTTTGTATTCAACATAACATGATTAAAGGTAAATTTTCTAAATGCCATGCTAGGAAAGCACATGTGAAGTTGTTAGTACATCTAATCGCACAAAGGCTTAATGATATATAGTATCATTATCAATTGAACTACTTTAATTCCTTGGAACATGTTTATTATTTGTTTTTGGGCCATCCAACCAATTAGGGTAGACCCACCAATCATTTCAACTTGAACCCATTACACTGACCCGCCAAGAGTAACTGCTAGCAGCAACTTGAACTCCAAATGCTAATTGTGCTTGCAATCAATCAAAATCCAGGACTAAATCACATACAAATGTTAATTTCTTTTGCAGATACTGTGATTGTTCCGACAGATTCCGGCGAGACTAACCTTCTTCGAGTCATCAATGCTGCTCTGAACCAACCTCTTTTCTTCAGAGTAGCTAACCACAGGCTCACAGTTGTTGGTGCTGATGCTTCATACACAAAACCTTTCACCACTACAGTCCTAATGCTAGGACCAGGCCAGACCACAGATGTGTTGATCTCAGGTGACCAGAAGCCGGCACGGTATTACATGGCGGCAAGAGCATATCAAAGCGCGCAGCCAAACGTAGCATTTGACAATACTACCACTACTGCCATTCTTGAATACAAATCTGCACCTTGTGCTGCCAAAAATTATTCAACAAATAAACCAATTATGCCACCATTGCCAGCATATAATGACACAGCCACAGTCACTGCTTTCAGCAATAGTTTCAGGAGTCCTAACAAAGTCCTAGTCCCAACAGAAATTGATGACAATTTATTCTTTACAGTTGGTTTGGGTCTCAACAACTGCCCTCCAAATTTCAACAGGTCTAGCCAATGCCAAGGGCCTAATGGAACAAGATTCACCGCAAGCATGAACAATGTATCATTTCAGCTCCCATCAAATTTCTCTATTCTGCAAGCACATTCACTGGGGATTCCAAGAGTTTTCACCACTGATTTCCCTGCTAGCCCGCCATTAAAATTCGACTACACAGGTAATGTTAGCAGATCATTATTTCAACCAGTTCCTGGCACCAAGGTGTATAAGTTGAAGTATGGATCAAGAGTGCAGATTGTGCTTCAGGATACAAGTATTGTCACACCTGAAAACCACCCAATTCACCTTCATGGATACGATTTCTATATCGTAGCTGAAGGTTTTGGAAACTTCAATCCACAGACTGATACTTCAAAATTTAACCTTATTGATCCACCTCTTAGAAACACAGTTGCAGTCCCTGTTAATGGGTGGGCAGTCATCAGATTCGTCGCCGATAACCCAGGTAAAAAAAAAATCAAATTAAGTGAAAAAATTCAGCTTTCTGAACTCAACTCAATCTTATCAAATAACTTTTCTTTTCTTTTTTTAGGTGTCTGGCTCATGCACTGTCACTTGGATGTTCACATTACCTGGGGCTTGGCTATGGCTTTCTTGGTAGAGAATGGAGTTGGTATATTGCAATCTTTGGAGGCTCCACCAGAAGATCTGCCTCCATGTTAAGATCAATAATCAAAGTCCCTGCATTTTGGGATAGTTGTTGCTATTTTTCTTGGTTATTCTTGATAGATATATAAAAGTGGGTTCTGATAGTTCTGGTGCTGCAAAATGTAACAATTATTGGCAGCAATTGATTTAGATATAAACCTGCCATTTTCCTTGCATTATTGATGTAATTTTTTTTTTTTGAGCATTGATGTAATTTCCTTTTTTTTTTTCAGCATTAATGTAATTTCTGTTCCTATAGCTAATGCTAAAAAAGAATTTTTAGTTCTTATTTTTAATTCCTGCCCTGTCTTGTGTTAACATTATTAATAAAAATATGCAGAATTATTGAAGCATTTGCAAAATTATTTTTTAATTTGATTTGGGTTTTTGGTATTGAGATAAAAAAAAATGATGAAAAGAAAAAGAACACTTAAAAAATGTGTATCTTTAGGATTTTGAAAAGTGCCTATATGTTCTTCTGCCTGTCAAACATTTCATGTTTTAGGGCTATCATTATGCCCCATAAGGTGATCAATTTTAATTTTATTTTAAAAATATATCAACTAAATATTAATCAACGACATAACATATCTAAAAAATATTTTTTAATTATATAAAAATTAATTTCATAAAATAATAATAAAATTTAATATATATATTAAAAAAATTACCACTTCACGGGTCATTGATTTTAATTTTTTTTGTTTTACTTTCATAGTAATTTCACTGCAAATAAAAAAGAAATTCTCTTCTCATAATGAATCATGCATATCATTATTTTTTTTTACAATTTTTAAGACTTATTGTTCTTGTACAATCATTCAGATAATTACTGATTGGATTAGGTTCATAAATATGCTTATTAACACATACTTAATCACAAATTTTTAATGTGTGTATCTGGCCAATTGTTGACTTACTGTTGGTGCATATTGACATGCACATTTTTTTTAAGACTTATGGACCTTGCTAATTTGTCTTAATATCAATTGGACCCACTTTTCTAGCTGTATGCAAAATCCAATAAATGATGGTTTTTAGAGTTGCTCAACCATCATCCATTATTTACCAAAATCATTTGGTTTTAGAATTTGCTTATGATATGAAACCACATGTGAAGAAATCAAGGATGAAAATCAAAACAATTTAACATATGATAATTACTCTTATAGAAAATGCATTGTATCTATCTGTTGATTCTTTAAACACATATGCTTTTAACATCACCACCCATTAAACTCCCTAGCTTAAAAGTATGTACCATGTAATTTATAATGAGTTCATTGATACCCATCAAGTTGCTAGAGTCTACCTAGTTCCGCACACAGTCTGTATTGTTTTCGCCTAATGGTCAAGTTCTAACATGCATGGTGAAGGATCCGTTATCAAATTTTCCCTCTTCCATTTTAGTTTCGGCTGTAATGAAAAAAAAAAAAAAACCTCCATACATCTAAAATTTTGTTGCTGGAGCTACCTCTTTTTTATAAGGCTTTATTTAATCACTAATTAAACCTAGCAAAGCAGTTAATTACCCACGAGCATTCAAAATCAAACCCACTAATTAGATTACTAATGACAATTTTGGGTTAAGTTAGATTCTGCTTTTCTTCTTGGCTTTTTCTGGCTTAATTAGCAACTAATCACTGCTTCAGTTGAACTAGCTTCACACATGCAGCTAAGCTTTTGTTCTTGGATTTTCCTAGTTAAGGTGTAGTTCTTAAAATCAACAAACTTCCAAAGTAATACCTTAAAGAATTGTTGTCTTTTGTTTTTACAACTATGAGTTGGGTACTACACAAGATCTTTGGACCAAATATGTCACATTAGAGTTTGTTGCTAAGATTAAAAATTGGATTTTGTTCATTATTTTTATAATGTTTCTTTTAGCATTTTGATGATGAAATGTTTGCTCGGTGAAGACAAAAAAGTTCAACAAAAGCATTATTCTCCCTAGCTAGGTAAGTGGTGGTCATTGATATGGAGCATTCTACAGTTTTTTTTTGTTTAAATAACAATAACACTACACCAAAAGGGTCATTTTTGTTAATATGCAAATATTATTGATTGTGTCATTGCATGCCAACTACTACTTTTTAAAAGGAATGGCTTAATTTTGAGACTGTCAATTAATTGTTGCAATAAAAAATTTCATTGATGGAATTTGTTGTGTCTTTTATCATATGTTTGGTGCCAATTTATTCGCTGAAATGGTGCAAAAACTAACATCATTTTTATGATCTGTTATAAGTGAAAACATGATCATCAACCACTAGTGGGTGGCACATTTTTCCTTGGATTTTTGGGCTTTGGTTTGTTGCCTGTGCTGTTCACATCTTCCTTTCTTTTGTGCATTAGGGTGTTTAGTTGTTTACTTACAAATTAGAAATTAAAAACAAAGGACAAAAAAAAAAAAAAAACCCTTCAAAGCCATCCATTCTTATAAACATTTATATGATTTATTTTTTAAGAAAATTTTTATAATCACAGCTTCAGATTGTAAATATCCAATTATGTTGTTTCAGCTAAAAGTGGTTAACACCATTGATTTTGGTGTTAACTTTTGAAAAAGAAAATAAGATTGAGTATGAAATATGAAATCTATAAGGTCCACATTTGCATGCTCTTTTATTTTTTAACTACACTTGCATGCTATTAATATAATGGAATTAAAATTTGTTTAAATATTGCATCTATTCATAACTACCAAAGAAAAATGGGAACCCAAAGAAAGCAAGGACCAACATGCACATAAATAACAATAATAACAACAACAAAAGAAAAGAAAGAAAATAAAACAAAAGTTAATGATAGAAGAAAGAAAATAAAACAAAAGTTAATGATAGAAGAAAGAAAATAAAAGAAAAGTTAATGATAGACAAAGAACAAAAACTTTGGCAAGAATCCAAATTCCTCTCTTCAATTGCCCTTTTATTTCTATTAAATTGCCTATACATGTTTAAAAATTTTACGTTTTTATAATTTTGATTGAGTCGAACTGAATTAGTTATAATTCGATTCGCTTTAAATACTGATAATTTAAAG
Organism: Mallotus repandus; assembly: GCA_949671775.1. NCBI lineage: Eukaryota > Viridiplantae > Streptophyta > Magnoliopsida > Malpighiales > Euphorbiaceae > Mallotus > Mallotus repandus. The sequence continues at coordinate 56,863 of CATIWM010501662.1, forward strand.
AAAAAAATTGCCAACACATATTTTTATAAGTTTGTATCTCTAAATTCTCCAAAGTCCATAACAAACTTTACCAAACTGAGTTACTTGCTGTTTCTTTTTTTTTTTTCAATATATTTTGTTCACCTATCAAATTCCAAACCAAGATTTGGCTTGTTTTTCTCTCTTTCTTGAGATACTTCCTTCCAAAGAAATTTAATTAATGACAAAAAATTTATTTATTTCAAACATATTATATAAATCATAAATCCTTACAACAAACAAAAATTTTCATTAATTAACTAGTTTTACTCTCCATATGTTTTTCATTGTAGATTTTTTTTGTCCAAGTGAACACAAACTCAGCTCCATTCCTTGGAATGTGATTATTGAGAAGAGCATGAGTTCTGCATTTATTCTAATTCCTCCTAATGTAGTAAAAAAAATTTTCACCAAAATTATTTTCTAATTTTTATCTCAAAGAGATGGTGAAAATAATGTCAATTTACCCAGAAAGAAATTAAAACCATGCATGAATTTGCATGGCTTTTTTTTTTGTTTCTAAGCTAAATAATAAGAATTACTTGCTTCATACATTGATATCCAACCATGTTCAGCTATTGATCTTGACAATTTAACTAATTTCATAATATCATTAATCAAAATTTCCTAATAATGAAGTTTCTCTGACTGATGAGTTTGTTGTTAGACCAACAAATCTCTTAGTAACATAAATAGGTATTATTACATATATATTTTCTCATAGTGAAAAAATGGCCCTTTCGCATTCAATATTTTTTCAAAACATTGATTTAATTTTGGTGGTGTGCTATGGTATGGTCCACTTTTAACAAACTGGTTTATATTGACTTGGTAGAATATCATCATCTATAGGTTTGTTCTTAATGAAGATGAAGTGAAAAAGCATCTGTTGATCTAATCTTTGGTACGTCGAACCAGTCAGTAGCTAGGAGCCTTTAATTCTTGAACTAATAGGGTTGATTTTTTAACCTTAAATATAAATAATATTAGTTGGAAAATTTTTATTTTTATCAGAAAAAATGACTTATACCATATGATATTTATGCATTTTATGAATTATTGTTGGGTAAAATTTGGACTATTTCAATTGTCATATACTCATTCAATTCCTCCTCCAATAAATTTCACAAACTCCTGAAAAAGTTGAATTTCTCTTCCACCATAAATAAGTACTTGCAAAAGTCATATATGATTGCACATTTCCATTGATTTAATTAGACATCAGTTTTTTCATTTAATCATTACTAGCTCTAATTAATTAATATAACAACGCTCAAAACCAATATCAAAAAGTAGAGATAGAATTTGAAAATTTTCTCAGAAAAAACTAAATATCAACTAAACGTTTTTTTTTTTAAATATTATAGTGTAAAACACAATATTCCAATTTTTAGCATATACAATTTATGCATTTAGCTGCAAATTAAGTCAATTAGTAAAGAAAAGTGTTTCACATGGTGTATCTTTTTACATTGTTTAAAAAGAAAAATGCACCCTTTTTCATGAAAGATACACTCAAAAGAACAAAATCAAGGTTTTGACTTTGTTTTTTGTGCCAAATAATCAAGAAGTTAGGATACCTACATCAGGATTTACATCCATTTGGGATTTGAGATAGAAAAGAGTTTGATTATTACACACAAACATATATATATATGAATATACTATTATATGCTTCTCTTTCAGCATTATTGGACTGACCATGCCTTTCACAAGACAATTACATGTATCATAAAAGTCATAACTAATTAATAATAAGGTATCATTTGCTTGATAACTTAGTTTCTTGCTATGACGTGCACAAATACAAGCAAACAATACTACTCTTCTCTACTTTTACAATCCAAACTAATTAAACACTAGAAGGAACAAATCACTTATAAAGCAAGCATATGACATTGATATTAAATATGATTAAGATTTCATTTGCCAGTGGGTGCAACAACTATTATTGGGTTGAATTTTTTTTTTTTTGGCCCTTTTATAGAAATCTGACCACTTCTCTTAATTAATCAAAACCTAATCCGCCAACCTCAAACAACTTTGCGTCTCCTTGACACTCTTCCTATATAAACACCGTCTTCTTTGCTACAACCTTCATTGCACATTTCTCAGTATAGCTTCTACGAACTAGCTAAAGAACAAAGCAAGAAAAAAAAAAGAAAATGGAAGTCCTCACCAAATCTTGCTTCTTCTTTGGCCTTTTGCTTCTTCTAGCTTCAGCATTTTCATTAGCTAATGCTAAAGTTCACCATCATGACTTCATTGTATGTCTTCTGTAGCTAATTCTAAGCTATTTGATTCATGTTTTTCTGGTTTGATTGTTGTAAGTAGTTAACATTTTGTGGTGCAACAGGTTCAAGCAACAAAAGTAAAGAGGCTCTGTAAGACTCACAACACCATTACAGTTAATGGGATGTTCCCTGGACCAACCATAGAAATAAACAATGGCGACACGCTTGTTGTCAAAGTCACCAATAAAGCAAGATACAATCTTACTATTCACTGGTAATTTCATAAATATGGCTATTAAAATTTAATGTAACAGTCCCGCTACAAATATACCAAAAATGTTACAGTGACTTGTTATTGTATATTTTAACATTTATATATGACTCATGACATAAAATTTAAAGACTATCTCATATTCAACATTTTAGATTTTCATTTACAGATTTTAACTATTAGAAATGTGGGTCATAATTAGCGGAAATATTTGTTGATTATCTTTTCGTAGGCATGGTGTGAGGCAGATGAGGACAGGATGGGCAGATGGGCCAGAATTTGTAACTCAATGCCCAATTAGACCAGGAGGGAGCTACACCTACAGGTTTACAATTGAAGGACAAGAAGGGACATTGTGGTGGCATGCTCATAGCTCATGGCTTAGAGCCACTGTTTATGGTGCTCTCATTATACACCCAAAAGAAGGAACCCCATATCCTTTTGCCAAGCCAAAAAGAGAAACACCCATTCTTCTTGGTAATGATATCACTCATTACTTAGCTTCTTTCTAATATATGTAGCATCTGCTTGTAATTATGAACAAAGATATATATTAACAATTAACTAATAGTAATTTTTGATCGTAATCATCTCATCAGGAGAATGGTGGGATGCAAATCCTATTGATGTGGTGAGGGAAGCAACTCGAACAGGAGCTGCTCCAAATATTTCTGATGCTTATACCATCAACGGTCAACCTGGGGATCTTTATAATTGCTCCAGCAAAGGTAAATTTTTGTTAGCTTCATTTCTAATAACTCTGATAACCATTAGAGCACTTGCCACCATGGACACAGTCATGAAAGCTCTTAATTAAACCTTCTTCTGTTTGATGTCTCTAGTATCTGATAGTCATATGAATTTTGATTATTCTGAAATATATGTCAGATAGATTTGCGAGGGAATAAAATTATTAGCAACGCCTATTTTTACATATACAAACCTTAAATTGGAAATCTTATTTAAAAACTACAATTTTTCCCCCTAGAGTAACAATATATGATCAATTTATAGTCCTTGAGCCAGTAACTTAGCCGTCTGAACAACATTTTAAATCCTGAATGACTTTGCAAATCCTGACGAGCCCATTTAAATATAGTCTTGTAGCCCATGATCTGTTAGTAGGTCAATCAAATTACATGATGGGTCATAGCCCACCAGATTGGCTCAAGAACTCAACTGAAATAACTGAATTTTGAATCACAAATCTTTCTTACAGTACCATGATTTCATATGAGATGACCTCTTTTTTTTTTTTTGGAAAAGAGATGACCTCTTGAATCAACAATTTTGCAGACACTACCATTGTTCCAATCAGCTCCGGCGAGACACACCTCCTCCGGGTCATCAACGCTGCGCTCAATCAACCACTGTTCTTCTCCATTGCCAACCACAAATTCACAGTTGTAGGTGCTGATGCCTTGTACCTAAAACCCTTTACCACTTCAGTCATCATGCTAGGACCCGGCCAGACCACTGATGTTTTGATCTCTGGAGACCAGCTACCTGCACGGTACTATATGGCAGCACGCGCCTATCAAAGTGCTGCACCAAATGTCGCATTTGACAATACCACAACTACTGCCATTCTTGAATACAACTCTGCACCATGCCCTGCTAAGTGCCTAAACATCAAACCGATCATGCCCTCATTGCCTGCATTCAATGACACACCTACAGTCACTGCCTTTAGCAACAGTCTCAGAAGTCCGAGAAAAGTTGATGTTCCAACTGATATTGATGAAAATCTTTTTTTCACAGTTGGGTTAGGACTCAATTCTTGTCCGAAGAATTTTCCGGCTAGGCGTTGCCAAGGACCTAATGGTACTCGCTTCACTGCAAGCATGAACAACGTATCTTTTGTGCTTCCTTCAAGCTTTTCATTGCTCCAAGCTGCCACGCAAAAGATTCCTGGAGTTTTCACTCCTGATTTTCCAGCTCAACCTCCTGTAAAATTCGATTACACCGGCAATGTTAGCAGATCACTTTGGCAACCTGCTCGAGGCACGAAATTGTACAAATTGAAGTACGGGTCAAAGGTGCAGATTGTGGTACAGGACACAAGTATTGTTACACCTGAAAACCACCCAATTCACCTTCACGGATATGATTTCTATATCATTGCTGAAGGGTTTGGAAATTTCAATCCCCAAAATGATACATCTAAATTCAACCTTGTTGATCCACCAATGAGGAACACAGTTGCAGTCCCTGTAAATGGATGGGCAGTCATTAGATTTGTCGCAGATAATCCAGGTAAAAGAATTCTCTATAATCAAGTATCTGTCTTGCAGTGAAATAATTAATTTAAATCTGATGGTCTCATCATAAATTTTAAATGTACCAAATTTTTTTTAACGTTAAATTTTGTGTTATTGTTGTTATTGAACAGGAGTATGGTTAATGCATTGTCACTTGGATGTTCATATCACATGGGGACTGGCCATGGCGTTCTGGGTAGAAGATGGAGTTGAATTGCTGCAGAAAATAGAGCCCCCACCGATTGATCTGCCACTATGCTAGAGATTGATATGAAACATGAAGTCCATCAACAATTATAAGCCCAAAAATAAGGGGCAGATTTTTCTTTTTTTATGTTCAATTGTTTTTCTTACAAAATTCTCATATTTTCAGTGTTGGTTTTCCCTGCATTTGGGGATATAATTATTGTTCTTTTTTTTTTTCGATAGATAGAGATAAAAATGGGTGTAGAAGAGATGGTGCTTTTTGAAAAAAAAAAAAAAAAAAAAAGATAGTGGCCATCTTATTTGATTAAATACCCACATGTTGTTTTCATTACTTTTAATAATACAATTTTCTTTTTGAAGTACCCTTCCGAGAATGGTTCATTTTTTCTCTATGTTTTTGTTTAAACAAGATGGAACTCTTCTGATTTGCAATATACATGGGTGTCAAAATTAGTCGGTCCACACCAATCTCAACAAAAATACAGTAATTTTGGTAGGGGTGACTTGCATATATTTGGTAGGAAATCCACAAGGCAAGAACAGAGGATAATTTGATTACATAGCACTTTAAGTTTCACAATATAATTTTCATATACATATCTTGGAATTAACCATGTTAATCAATGGAGTTTTAGAAACAATCTTATTTAGCAAAATTATGGTTGAACTAAAAGAAACAAACAAAGAAAACCATATTCTAAACCATAAATTTTAAAATAAGAAAATTTTTATATGTTTCAAATATATTACATTTAATAATTGGCGCTATGACATATAACCATTAATTAAGTGTAAAATATTAAGATTATGTATCATATATTTAGTGAGTGAATTTACTACTTTAAATGTAAAAAAAACATTTTTTAATTTGAGAATTTATATAAAGTATGAAAATATATAAGGAAGTAAATTCAGGAATCAGAATCTAACAATAAAAAGAATAAAAGCTTTGGAGACGGAATTGGCTAACAAAATAAATTTCATTTTACAATACCTTCAAGTAGATCATTCTTACAATATCTCGAATCCTTATACATATTATCAATAGGCTTTCTCCAATGTTGTATAACTAAAACTGATGTATTCCTACAGGCCTAGACTCAAATCCTGAAGCAAACATATCACCAATAACACCTAACTCTGGATTTACAATACCCTCCTCCATTTCTTTTTTAATTTGTGCGTTGGTTGGATTTTTCTTACAATAACCAGATGAAAATTGTTTTCCACTAAGCTCTTCACTAGTGATCTAATCACTTCCAAAATTTGTAACCTATTGCTCACGAAAGCTTCCATGCACTTAACTGAATCATTCTTAACATTTTTTATCATAAATTCCCTTGTCAATAGCTTATTTAGTTCCTTATCATCTCCATTTTTATGGAAAGGTTGTTTTCAGAAACTGATGAATACAACAACTTCAATACTAATATATCATATAACTATCACTCTTTGGCCAATATATATATATATATATACATATCCTAAGGTGGGATAGACATGCTCACATTAAAATTTAAACTTGAGACCTGATAAATTCTTGAGCCTCTGCCTAAACCAATTGGCCCTTGTCACCTCCATTGATCATGCCTTCATCACGAACTTTTCTTGGATTAATTCTTAATATGGAATAATACAGGAATTTTTTCATAAATGTATAAAAAATAGAAAACTTTTTCATGTGTACGGTTGACCAAAGAAATTTTTTAAAAGTACCTGAACATGGAAAAACTTTTTGTAAAAACACGGGTTATTTATATTCACAGTCCCTAACTTATTACTCTTTTCCCATTATTGTCCCAAAGAATCAATTGAGCTCACAAAAATTTCTAACTTTTAATTTCAGTAACGGTGATTTTCCATTCGTTGATTTCCGATGAAATCAACACTGGAATGCTGAAGTTGGCAAATAAGAGGATGAAGATGTGGCAAAATTATTTTCAATAATGAACTAAAGGTTATGTGGGCCCCTGTCAAACTTTGCAGTGTAAATGAGAAAACTCCACATAGGAAGACCTCTAGTTCATTATTAAAAATAATTTTGCCACATCGTCATTCTCTTATTTGCCCACATTAGCATTTCAATGTTAATTTCATCGAAAATCGACGAATGAGGGTTTACGGTTATTGAAATTAAAACTTAAAGATTTTTGTATGCTCACTTGATTCTTTGGGATGATAGTGGGAAATGGATAATAATCTAGGGACCATAAGTGTAAGTAACCCCAAAAACATGGTCTTTTTTCTTTCTCTTTCTTTTTCTTCTTCTTCTTCTCCCTGTGTTACTTTCCATGGACTCCTTCTTTTAGATCTCCAAACTCCATTTTTTTTCTTTTTGGTTCATTTATTTGTCCAAAATTTCTTCGCCTCTCATTCTTTTCAAGGACAATTTCGCTACTAACCAGAAGATTTTTTTTTGATTTCGTTCTCTTTTGAAGACATTTGGTTCAACTTTTTCTTTTTTTTTACCCTAAGCGAACTCTCTTTCATTTGCTTTTTTTGGTTTGTTGAGCGAAGAACAAGAATTGCTCGATCTCTGTTCTTCGCTTATTGTGGCATTTTGCATTTGAATCAGTTCTTGCTGTTTCCGATACAGTTTTAGCACCGATTCTTCCTGCATTTTGGATTTTGGATTGTTGAAGAACGACTTTCTTGTTGTTTTGGTGTTTAGTAGGTCAGATTATCATGATTTTTTTAATGAATTTATTCATTTTAATTTTTGTAAAAATATTTTAGGATGAATCACATAAATAAAAATACATATCTTTTTTCTAATAAATTTCATGGGTATGTTTGTACAAATAAAAAATAAAAAATCATAATTATTATAAATCACGATCATCTTGCATTTCTATCTTTTATTTTTTCTACGCATATTCTTATTTTTAATGTTGTTTTTTTGGTTATTTTTGTGGTTATTTTTTATTATTTTTTTATGGTTCATTTTTAGTTTTTTAAGCTTATTTTTTTGACCAAAAAGACCAAAAACAACAAGAAAAATAAACGCAAAAAGAACCAGAAAAAACTGACAAAACAACCCAAAAAAATTACCATCATGATGCATTTCCATCTTTAATTTTTTCTACACATATTGTTGTTTTATTGTTATTTTTGTGGTTATTTCGTCTATTTTTGTAATTTTTTTCTTGGTTCACTTTCAGTTTTTAAGCTTGTCCACAAGAAAAATAACTGCAAAACAACCAGAAAAACAACTAGGAACTAAAAATAACCATAAAAATAACCGCCAAAACAATCTGAAAAAATAAAAAACAACTATAAAAACAAGGCATATTGGTGCCAAAAAGCACAATCTTTTCAACTTATTGCAATCATATACCGACTTTTAAAAGTTGAAAAAACTAATCCAATTTGGATTATTTATTGCAATTACAACACAAATTAGGTTTGGTCAAAATTGATGCTGATGTGGACTCTATCACCTCCTCTTAAGTGGGACCCACTGCCAACTCATCTAAAACTATTTATTTTGAAATAAAGATAACTTTTATTATAAACATCATCAATAATTTGACAAAAAAAATCATCAATAATGATCTGCTTAAGGGAGATGGGCAAATTTTGCCATGACAACGGGCTCAAAAGGGATGTGAGATAAAGGACTGCAGACTATCAACAACCACTGTAACATTCTTGACCTTAACCATGAGCATTTCATTTAAATTTGTATGCATTGCATAAAATTCACTTGAGCATATGCATCTTAAATCATTCCATTTGACTATGTATATTTTACTTGAATTGAATCTAGTTGACTTGTTTACATGAGTAACCTTAGGGACTAAATTGAGCTTTGGCATAGTGGGGGGATTGATTTGAACTTTTACTTGATATTTGGTTTAATATATATATATAATAATAATGATAAAGATAATAATAATAATAATAATAATAATATAAGTTTGTGGTTAGTAATATTTATGGCAGGTAAGAAGAAAAAAAGAACTCTACTCCTTTTTCTCCCGTAACCTAAGTTCATTTGCCATCTAAATTTTATTTTCTTCTTTTTCTCTCAGATTCCTAAACTTAAATTGCATGGTTTTAGCTCCTAATTTGGGCAAGTTAATTATTTTTCTTTAAATTATATTTGAAATTATATGGTGTTGGTGTGGAAATGATTTTATTGTTTTTGAATTCTGTTTTAGAGAAGATATTGCACTTTAATTTTTACGGCCATAAAAGAAGAATTAGGAGAAACACAAAATATGAAATTTGTAGATTTATGTCTAATCTCCATGTTTGTAAAACAGTTTTGTTAAATAATAAGTATGTGAAATTCTATGGAAGTTTGTTTGGGACTGGTTCGGGGTAACTGTTCCAGCAGGATACCTGATGTTGATTAATTATTTTAAGGATGTTAGAGACTGAATTAGACAAAGTTATAACATGAGTTTTGTTCATTTATGTGTTTTCTAATACTATGTGGTGTAGTTTTGTAAAATAATATGTGTGTAATGAGAAATCGCTCTTTAAGCGGGATTGGTTTTGCTTACTATGTCTGCAGGTGGTCCGGTTTTTCCCAAATAATATGAGGGCCTTCGAGGCTGAATTAGATGAAGTATAAAACATGAAAGTTGTTCCTTTATGTTCTTGAAAACTTAATTGAATCAAACCTGCTCAAACTATTCATGTGTAGAGCATATGTCTGAATTCAAAAATTCACCATTTATTGTGCAGAGCATATATTGAGCTTATTTTTGGATATATTATAAACCTACATGTCTAGTTTTATAGAAAAATTGAATCAAGTAATTTGGAGTTGTGTGATGAGAGTTATTCACTCTCAGGTCTAGCAAGGTCAAGCTGCCTAACAAGAAAGAAATATGCATAAATGTTAGGCTTGCACATATAAAGAACATATCCTAACTATATAAAGAACATATCCTAATTATATAAAGAGCATATCCTAATTATAGAAAGAACATATCCTAATTGTATACTAAATATAAACACTCATTGTAGGTATTTTTAATCAAATATATGTTATATTTTAGGATCTCAAAGCATCGATGAAGCTTAAGGAGCTGGTACGAGTCAACCATAGAGTGTTTGGTATCTAAAATAGTGAGTATATACATCAATTGGATTCTAATGTGCAATTGTGTGATTATGTGATTATGAATGGGAAATTGGTGATTTGTGGTTTGACTGAAATATGCTTTCTATGAAACTTCAATTGGATTTCTCTATGTCCTATTATATGA
>CATIWM010501673.1:0-12922 GCA_949671775.1 Mallotus repandus
TATCCTTATATTTATTTTTTTAATTTTCTTTCTTTTTTATTTATTTTTATTTATTTTTATTTTTTACTTATTTTTTTATTTTTTATTCTTAATTTTTAGTTTTTTATTTTTATTTTGGGTGTTAATATATATATATTAGGCTAATATTATTTTATTTATTTTATACATGGAAAATAAACTAAAATATACAAATAATAAAATAGAAATAAATGAAAAATATTTTCAAGTTTCATGCATTTGAAAAAAGATGGACACTTGGATTCAAATTAATTAATATGCATATATCAATTATTTTTATTTTAATTAATTCAATACAATTATATTTGAAATTTATTACTCAAGGCCAACTATTTTTTTGATAATTTTCTAACAATATATATTTATTCAAATTATCATATTTAGATAGTGTTTTGAGTTTCAGATACTATTTTGAGTTTTGATAATGGTTTAAGTTTCATATACGAATAATATTTAGAAAATATACTTTTGGTTGGAGGAAAATATTTAAATAATATTATGATGATATACTGGTTTTAGTATCGAATACGATTTTGAAGTTTCACGTACATATACTATTCAGATAGTATACTGTATTTATGAGTTTGAGATAGTGTTTTTAAATTTTCAAATACTATTTTGAGTTTCAGATACTTATAATATTTAGATAATATACTGTTTTGATTGTATCATATACGAATAATATTAAGAAAATATACTGTTTTTAAGTATCATTCTTTATTACTTAAGCTTTTTTTTTTTTTTGTAACAGCACTTCTTAAGCTTGTTGTGTAACAAAAAATTTAATTAATAATTTTTGTTAATTTTTAACACAATTGGAAAATATCAACCCAACTTTTAATTATTTAACACAAAAAAACTCCATTTTCTATTAATTTAGACATCTTTAACTTGTAAATTAAAGAAGCCTTCTTTGATGGGAAATGTAAATAAAAAGTACTCCCTTTTCTATTTAGGAAAATGGTACATGTCACGAGTAGCGACATGTACCGTTCCATCGCTGCTCGTGACACTTACCATTTTGCTCCTATTTATGTTTTTTTTTTCATAAATTACATTAAAAATAAATTTTAATCAAAAAATTGTTTACAAGCTAGACATGTTTAAATTATAGCACAATGAGTTCACCCAGTTCATTTTAGGTTTTAGATTCCATCACTTTAATTAATTTTTAAAATTAAATAAAACTTTCCAAAAACCAAAAATTTCAAAAAAATAAATTTTAATTAAAAAATTGTTTACAAGCTATAGTTGTTTAAATCATGGCATGATGGGTTCACCCAGTTCATTGTAGGTTTTAGATTCCCCCATTTTAATTAATTGTTAAAAAAAATTGAGTTTCCGATACTGTTTGGAGTTTCAGATATTGTTTTGAGTTTCAAATACGAATAATATTCAGAAAATATACTTTTGATTAGAGGAAAATATTCGAATAATATTCGGATAATATAATTGTTTTAGTATCGGATACGATTTTGAAGTTTCACATACATATAATATTCAGATAGTATATTGTATTTTATGAGTTTGAGATACTATTTTTAATTTTCAAATATTGTTTTGAGCTTTAGATCCTGTTTTGAGTTTCATATACTATTTTGGGAGTCAAATACTTATAATATTCATATAATATACTATTTTGATTGTATCATATATGAATAACATTAAAAAAAAATACATTTTTTTAGTATCATTTTTATTATTTCTTAAGTTTGTTGTGTAACAAAAATTTTGGACAAAATGGATGCAACAAGCAACTTATGTGCTACATAAGGATTTAAAATGAAAGGCCAAATCTTTAGAGTCAGATAATACCACTTTATTGCATGAAGTTTTCATTTAGGAAATTCTTAAGATTCCATTTCTAAAAATAATTTCACAGCTTTTTTGACTAATGTAATTATTTGTTTTAGGTAACAAATTATTATGGCAAAGAAAATAAAAAAGCAAGGAAATGTGAAGACAAGACTGTTAAGGAAAGAAGATGAAAGATAAAAATCAGTTGCGTAACAGGAAAACCAGGAAACTTCTGATAAGAAATCAGCCGCGTGACAGGAAAACCAGGAAACTTCTGATAAGCTTTCATGTCAATGTCACGCCAAATGCTGCAATAGATTAAAAAAAAAGCTCATACATATACGACTTTTGTTTAAAAATCTTCATCAATCACGTTTTTTTTTAATACTTTGTTGTTAGTTTCTACCAAACTTTTGAGATTTATTAAATTGAATTATGATGATTAGATAATTTAATTCTTCTAAAATTTAATTTTAATTTTAATGATAGAAACGTTGCATTGCCTGTTCATATTGTACATGCTCATCTTTTTTTTTTAGGGAACATAGTCGTCTACTCATATATATATATATATATATATATATATATACTTGTATAATAACAACCAAAATCAAAGCAACCAACAGAGCCAAAAAAAAAAGATTTTCTTGTCTCTAAATCCGCTAGAATTCACCTTTTTTTTATCATTTAATTATTTGTTACTATCTTTAAAGAATCATAATCTCTCTAGTTGATAGATTCATATTCCTCATTCAAGAATAAAGATTCAAGGTATTTCTTTAGAATTTGAAGAATTTGAATCATAGCTGATACCCCATATCAATATCTTATTCTAATAAGGATTATAATTCCCCAAAGAGGAGGATTACTTGGAGAAGAAGAATATTCAATTAGGAAGATGCTCATAAAGGAAGTCTACTTCTCTCCTAAATAAGGCAATCCTTACTTAAGAAGGAATCTTATTCCTAAGAGGCTTGGGTCAATCTCTCCCTATATATACATGATCATTCATTCACATATCTACACATTCTCATACTCTACATAATCTACATCAAGTCATCATCTCATCACCTCGTGATCATCATTCTCATATATAAACATCCATTATATATCTATTCTATTCCTTTATTCTACTTTCCTTGCTTTATATTATTTTCGCCATACAAATACTGACTTAAGTTTCAAAGTGTTTATGGGGGAAATCCCGCCCCTTTACTAGTTCTTCTTATCGATGCAGGTTCCTTTACTTGCTAGATGTAAGAAATAGGCAGAGAAGATAATCATCATTGCCAACACCATCATTTTGATACATAGTTGATAATTCATCAAAGGGTTCCTTACAGTGGTCCATTAAGTGGACCTCTAAACAACAGGACAACAAGAAAGGGTGCAAGGTTCAACATTTTTTACTCAAGGATGAACAATACCTTGAAGTGACCTTTGATGTCCATGATGATTATATTGATGTTCATAGTGTCAAAGCTATAAATGGAGCTGAAGAAGATCCAAAAATTGCTTTACTTGCTAAAGGATTAGAGAAATGATCAACTTCTAGCCTTGTCAGGAATGCTTCCTCTAAGCTCAGGCATGTTTCTCAAGAAAATAGATGATATTAGTAGCAACAATATGGATTATAGCATTCATAGGGACGAATTTTGATTTCTCAGCATATTCTTCAGAGATAAAATCAAGACTTGGAATATCGCAAGTGGAACTGATATGTTTCACCCAGTGCCATATAAGCAAATCCAAATGAAGGTTCTTTATTAAAAGAAGACAACAATAAAATCCAAGAGAAATCAATCTTTACCACCATCGCTAATAATCCAAGAGACTGAAATTGCAGAATTTAATGGAAGCCCACATGAGTTCAATAAGCATTGAACCATAAATGATGATGAAGAAATCGCAATGGGTGTGGATGTTTCTTAATTAATAAATCAATAGAAAAAAGAAAACAAAGGAGATGAAGTTGAGGTATGAGCAGATGAAATCGCGTAAGAAGAAGAAGAAGAAGACGATGATGGTGGTGGTGGTGAATGAGGAAGAATGCGAAGGAGAAAGAAGAATGGAATTGACGGAAAAGAAGAAAAGGGCACGCATGTAATTTTTAATAAAGTTAGGCACGCGTGTAATATTTTAGAAAAAAAGGTATTTTGCTGAAAATGAGATTCATTTTTTGAGGTATTTTTTTGTAAAGATTCCTTTTATATTAAAAATATAAATCTCATTATTTTATAAAATTAAAGTTTAATCCTTTTTTTTAATTCAATACGACCCAGTATTATCGAAACATGAGGGTAAGAGGTATTAGCAGTTAGGTTTCATAAGTCTACTGAGAAGTAGAGGTATTGAACTTATAACCTCTCCCTCCCAAGAATAAAAGGTTTTTACCACTTGAACTAGTCCTCAAGTGTAAAGTTTAATCCTTCTATCTTATAAAAATATACAATTTAATCACTTTATTTTAATAAAATTAAATAATTTAATTTGGTAATTTTAAAATTTTTAAAGAAACTTTTTTCGATAGTTAACATCTTTCTATTAACATGTTATAGTTGAAAATTAGTTTATAATTTAATGAATTCCTTAATTTACATGATTTCTTTTAAAAAAAATCAAATTATTCATTTTTTAGTGTTTGGTTTCTACAATTATTATATATCTATTAATCTATTAAAAGATAGGAATAATGACTATTTTGGTGTCCGATCTTTTCAAAATTTTACAATTAAGTGTTCCAACTTTTATTTGTTATAATTAAGTGTTTGAACCTGTTAATAAATAAAAATTCAATGTTTTTTGCAGGTAATCAATAAGTCTCCAATTTCACCTTGATGAGTTACTATGACTGCTGACGTGGACTTCCACACATGTGAAGCATGTGAGCAACATCATTGAGAAGATAATAATACCCATCCCTTTTCCTTTGAAATTCATTTCATCTCCCATTCTCTAATCAACTTTCACTTTCTCATCTCCATCCCATCACCATTGCCATCGCATCCACCACAACTACCATCTCCTCCTTCCCATATGACCTTCTTTTAGAATGTCTTTCTCAAGTTCCCTCCTTTTCTCTCTCTTCCATCTCCCTCATTTCACTAGACAATATTCAAGCTCTGGACCATGCTGTAGCTTAATATCTTACTCGATGAATTTGTCTAACAACCATTATAAAAACAATAACAAAAGAATATAAAAAATATAAATTATATACAATACATTATTAAAGAAGAAGGAAAGAACATAATTTATTACCTTGAATATTGTCTGGTCTCTAGGAAGAAGGAGAAGAACATGGCTTGAACAAAGAAAGAGATCCGTTTGTGTATTCCAAAACTAGACGTAGGTAAGGTTTGGAATTAGGTTTTGGAATAAATAAATGTGGTTGACGATGATGTTGTTATGGGCATGCTTATGCTATGAAAGAGTCTAAGTACCATCCTTGAACTTACATAAAAAATCATTTTTCAAGAAACAAACAACCCTTTAGAAAATTGAGCACATTATGTATAAAAATACCAAAGGTTATAAACTTCATAACAAAGCAACACTGGCTAGAGCTCAAAACTACCCATCTCAAAAACTCAAATCCCAGCACATTCCTTCACCAGCAAAGTGAGAATAATCTCGTGAAACTCTAACTAAAATACAGAGCATACATGCAAACTGCTTCAGCAATCTTGGTTAAGAAATAGAACATCCTCTGTTTTGCTACTTGGAGTGGTATGGAATTTGTTACTTGGAGTGGTGTGGAATTAGTCCTTTGCATCTGTAATGCCTCTTGATGTTATCTGAAACACATACTTCTATCAAGGATAACAGATTAAATACAAAAATTTTAAATATAAAAATTTTATTTGGAAAACTAATTTTTGGATTAAAAGGTGGTTTGGGTTAAAAAAAGACAAGCAATGGACTAGACAACTATCAATTTTACATCATTTACGATTTATCTTTGTTTAATGCTTATACTTTTATTACAGGAAAAAATACTAATGTAAACATAGAGCAAAAGAACAAAACGGTTTTAATTAAGGAGCCTGTAGTAAAGCATAACGATAATGAACTTTCCTAAATCCCCAATTAAAATTAGTTTTACTCAAGTTTTTTTTCACCTTGGTTAATAATAAGAAGGAGGTTTTTTTGTCCTTTCACCTATAATTAACGTCATGTGCAAATCACATGCTTTAAACTTCATATGCGTGGACTTCCATGTTAGCTACTTAATGGGGCTAAAAAATGCCACGTCATTCGTTACTTGCACCAATCATTCAATTGTAATTTTCTATCAGGTTGACACACTCAATGGTAATAATTAAAAGTTAGAACACTCAATTGTTAAATTTTGACAAGTTTAGACACCAAAATAGTCATTTTTTCTAAAAGATATAAAACTGAGGTTCGAATTACAACTGTTCATATACAATATGAAAATTGCCATTCAATTAATAGTGAAACCGCAAAAATGCCACCATTTTTCTGAAGAGAAATTGTCTTTTTTGTCCCTAAACTGACCAATATCCATGACTTGAACTGACATCATATCATGTAAATTACTTAATTGCCCCCATCTCTTATGAAATATCCATGTTTTCTTATGTCAAATGAGTCTTTTCAATTGTTTGGTTTAATTGACATTTACACACTGCTTCTACCCTAAACCTCTAAACTCTCCCATTTCCCATTAGTGACCCAAGCCCTAGCCGCCACCCCTTCTTCTCATCTCATCCTCTTTTTCCCTTCCTCGCCGCTCCCCCCTACTATTTCGCCTTCACTCTGAGACTCTGCCAGTCACAGCCCATCCTCCTTCTCTTTCCCCCTTTGCCCTCACTCTTAAACTACAACAAACTGTCACTTCCCTTTTCCATATTTTATTGTATTTTTATCTATTTTTTTATTATTAATGGAGCAGCTAGTGTTTTTTTCTTCCGTTGTTTTGTTCTTTGCAAATCTTGCTATTTCATTATTTTTTTCCTCCATCTTTTGGATGTGTTATCCATTTCTTTGGATGGACGAAAAATGGATACCTCTCCAATGTGTTCTTTATTTTTTTTTATTTTAATTTTCTTAGGAGATAAAAAAACAGTTTGTGTCCTTTCTCGTGGGAGAACAGAAATTGTAGAGTCTTTTGGTTATTAGGAAGATATGAAAAACCTTATATTTACTCAAGTTTGCAAAGTATATTAGGGTACTCTTTTAAAAAAAATGATTTTAAAATGTCATGCACGTTTTTTCCTAAAAAAAAATTGAACTAGTTAAGGGATTTGTTGATGATGATTTGTGTTGGTCATCCTGCTTTCTTCTGTATGGTAAGTATCTATTTATTTAAATTTTTATCGTGTGGTATGCCTTTTAATTGGTAATTTCATTTTATTGTTCATGAATAAAAGAAAAAATTTATGGAATTTGTTGCACAAGCACTATTTAGATTACATGGTTTTCATTGTAATTATTTCACTTTAGACTGAATATAAGTTTAGCAAAAATAAAAAAGCATTTATGCTAGACATGGACATTCATTTTCTAGATTATTGCAAATTTTACTTAAGTATTAAGCATATCATGTATAGATATTCCTTTGTGTATAGGTGAATTCCTATGCAGTTCCTCAATTGCATTTGTGCAAATTGGCATAGCAAAATCCAAGCATTTTTCCCTTAAAAAAAATACTTATTTAGTTGCATTTGTTGTTTTCATTATATTAGCTTTGTTTTATGTTCTTATATATGTTTTATTTGTTGCTGGTAAATCTATCCATCTATTAATCTATTTCATTAATGTATTCTATTATCTATCAAAAGATATAGAACTAAAACGTTAATTTTAACTGTTTATAAGCATATATAACTTAGAGCCACCCAAAACAACTAAATTCTTGAATCTGTGATTACTTTGATGATGAAAAAATTTTCTCATTTTTTATTCCTTTCTAGAAAAAAAAATAGTCTTTGATTTTCAATGTGCTTTTTTTCCTCTTGAATTCAGAATTTACAATAATTATCCTAGATGTTCAACTATGAACTTTTAATTTGATATAAATTTTAGAGAAAAAATAGAGTTAAAATTGTTGCATTCATTGTTTCCTCTTCCTATTTATTACCTTTTTTGCATCTGTTTTTTTTCTTTTGTTGTTAATAGAGCAGCCGGTATTGTCTTTTCATGTTATCTTCTTTTTTTTCCTTTAGTTTCTCTATTCTCCACAGATCTTGATGTTTCATTATTTTTTTCCTCCATCTTTTGAATGTGTTCTCCATTTCTTTGGGTGGATGGAAAACATATACCTCTCTAATGTGTTCTTTAAATTTTTGGGATAAGTACAAATAAGTACTATGTGGTTTAAATGTTTTACCATTAGGGCCTGTGATTTTTTTTTACGACACTTAAATACCCTGTGGTTTCATATTTATAGCACTTAAGTGACAAATTTTGTTACAACTTCTGATTTCTCTCTCCTTAAGCATCCGAAAATGAAAATTTTAATACAATTTGATAGAGGAGGGAAAATAAGTTTGTTCATGGTAGTTTTAAGTAGTAATAATTATAAAAATAAAAAAAATAATAAAAACAATTTTCTATATTTTTATTTTTTTAAAAAAAGATCCTAAACACTATGAACAATGGCACTATTGCTAAATCCATGTTAAAATTATGAGAAATTGATAAAAATTAAAAATCAAATTTTTTGGATGCTAGAAGTCAGAGAAATCATGAGTTGTAATAAATTTTGTCACTCAAGTGCTATTAATTTGGAATCACATGGTACTAAAATGTCACAAAAGAAACCATAGGGTCCTGATGCTAAAATGTTTGAACCATAAGATACTTATTTGTACTTATCCCTTAATTTTTCTTAATTTTAATTTTCTTAGGAGATAAAAAAAACTTTATGTCCTTTCTTATGAGAGAACATGAATTGGAGAGGCTATTGGTTGTTAGGAAGATATGAAAAATCTTCCATTTACTCAAGTTTGCAAAGTAGATAAGGGTATTCTCTTTTGTTTTTACATGATTTTAAAATGTCATGCATGTTTTTCCTAAAAAAAAATTGAATGGGTTAAGGGATTTGGGTGTCCAATTTTTTAAAGAAAAAAATCTATTGATGCCTATGCAGTTTATTTTGTGTTATTTTTTAATTTTTGGTGGAATTTTTCTATTAACCGAGTTTAATCTTTTATTTTCCATCTTGGCTCCTTTCATTGTGGATGAAAGATTTTTTCATACAATTCCATGTTTTTACCCTTTTTTTTATTAGCTTCGTCTTCCTCTGCAAACTCATTGGATGGAAAGTTCTTAGCTCTATTTTTTTTATAAAAGTACTTCGTTTTCCTTTTCTTAATTATTTACAACAGTTGTTCGTGAATATCTGAAATGGTCTACTCAGTGTTTGAGAACAAGGCATGAGGATTTTTTTTTGTACACCTGGTCATGATGTATTTTTTTTCCATCTGCATTAAAAAAATTTACATTTTTTTGCTGATGGTACTCTTGGATTTGTGTTGGTCATCCAACTTCTTTTGTATGGTGAGTATTTGTTTATTTTTTTGGTGTGATATGCTTTTTAATTGGTAATTCCAATTTATTGCTCATGAATAAAAAAAAGTATCTGTTTATGCATTCTTTACATCCATCTCCATGCAATGTTTTTGCCATTGTGCCAATTATACTATACAGACAAACAAGCAGCTTATGAGGTGTTATTTAATTATTGATCAGATTTTTTTATCATTAATTATAAGTTTATGTATTTGTCATTTATTTTCCCTTTTTACAGAGAACTGATTTCACTTCTTCTATTTTTAAAAAAAAAAAAATTGGGTGGCTTCAATGGCTAGGCAACTTCTACTTTGGCTAAAAAAAATACTGTTTTTTATTTTTAGAAAAAAATTACTCATATTTAAAAAAAATTGTTTTGTTAGTCTTTGGTTGGATGTCATGACAGATTTAGTTTATGAGTTGCTCTTGTTCTTTGCTTTCTTTTTTAAAAAAAAATTCAAAATATCCTCCATGGAAAAAGATAAATAATGCCCTAGTCTTCACTCCTTTTTAAGTTCTTGTCTTTTTAATTTCTTCCTTATTTTATTTTTCTTTAAGTATTCTTTCTAATATTGTAGCTTTTTTATTTTATGGTTTCTATTTCATTTTTTGTCTTTAATTGTTTTTTTTAAATCTTTATTTTATTGTCATTCTTTGGTCTGAATTTGGACATGCTTTCCTAAAATCAAAAGGCCCAACACTCTTATACTGGGCCGACATCTAAAAGAAGGTCAAGGAAAAAAAACTTCATTGTTGTCCATCGTATTTGCAGGGTTTGTTTATTTTTTTTTCCTTATTTCCTACAACTACTAACATATAAATTGACTTGACTATTTTGGCCCATAGGTCATTTTGCTGCCCCCTTATGGTTGTAATCAAAATACCCATCTTTGTTAATTTGCAATCAATATTGTAGCAACTAGGCCTCCCACAGGCCACTTTTGAGGAACAGAACACAAATGGGTCTGTGTTCACCTGTACTATGTATTACCTATATGAAAATGCTGATAGGACTGGATTTGTTACCTTTATTCTTGGTCTAAGTACACAATCAATGAATGATGCTAAAAACTCATCATCCACTGCTGCCATTGAACATCTCAAAACAATTTATGATTTGGATATTGTAGACTTTAATCACAAAGAACTAACAATATTAAAATGGCTGCTAACCTAAATGATGAACTTCAATCTCTGTGCACTGCCTACAATGATGTCTCTGGGCAGTATGTTGGTTTGCTAAGAAAATATCAAAAATTGTGTAGGGCTTTGAGGAGAATTAAAGCTAGTGTTTTATCTATTAATTATCTTATGTAAACTGTTTCCCCATCCAACTTGTAGCCTCCTTTTTTTTTTGTATGTAAACTGCTGTGTAATCCTTTTTATTATTATTAATGTTTTTTCTTTTTGCTTATATGTAGTTAATGTGGCTTTAAATGGGCTGCAAACAGATGCTTAAATGAAATTTCTATCTTTTTTATTATTTTTTTTAACTTTAGCTTTTTCATCTTTTTCCCAGTTTCTTTTTTATATTATGCCCAAGGAAATTTGCCTTACATCAATTGAATGGTCCACCAAAAAAAAAATCTCAAATGCTTTTGCAAATTTACACGTGCCAATTACGCAAGCCCAATTTAGTTCATTTTTTTATAAGTAGACTTGGTTTTTGGAATCTCCATGAAAACTTAATCTTAGATTTTATATTGGAATATGCTCGTGGGTAGAGGATGAGGAAAGAAAAATACTTAACGGATATGGTGTTGTTAATACCTAAATTTTGACAATCCCCCTAAAATCCAATAATGAAGGATTTCGATCACTTAAAACAGGGGGAAAACTCCTTTAGAAGTTTTCTTGAGCGTGCCTAGATATAGAAGAAACTCAAAAGAAACCCAACAGATACTAAAAACCAACCAAAACTCAAAAAGAGCTAAGTTGGGCCAAAAAAATGACAAAAAATAGGGGAAAAGCCCATGGGGACAGGTCAACCCACGAACTTAGGTTGATGACCCATGAGTGTGAGTCATTTAACCAAGTCTATGGGTCAAAATGACCTATTTACCCTGTGTAGGTCTGAGGACCCACGTATAAGGGCATGGACCCAAGAGCGTGGGTCCACAGGTCTACACTATAAAAATGATTTTTCCTTATTTGAAGGAATTTTGGAACAAATTTTGAGACAGCCTTTTGGAGAGAGAAAAGGCCATTGCTCTAGCACACTCTCTCACTTTCTCTCTCTCTCCTAAAGTAGTTGGAGACCCCATTTTGCCCTAAACACTATCCAAAATCATTTTTCTCTTGTATTTGTCTTAGGATTTAGACTATTAAATCTAAGCCGAGCCACGTCTTAGTCAAAACACGCATCAAAGGTAATTACCCTATCCCTTTAAGGATCTCTCAATCATTTTCCATTAAAATTTGCTTTTTTATCATCTTTTTTATTTTATTTTTATCATTTCTACCATTTTTATCATTTTCTTGCATTTTTATTCATTTATTGTAAATATTTTATCATTGTGGACAAAGTTTTGATTTTTGTGGTAATTTGAAGTTTGCGAATTCAGGCTAAATTTGGGAGTGTTTGCATTCATCTTGCATTTTATCATCATTTTTGCATATTTTTCTCCATTTATGTAAGAAATGGGTATTTTAGTGTAAAGTTAGCATTTTTTTATTATTTTTGCATCATTTTAAATTGTTATACTTACTGCAATATTTTTATTTATTTTTCTCATTTTTATTGTATTTTTATTATTTTTATCATATTTAAGTTATTTGTGGTAAATTTGGTATTTTTATCATAAAATTCATATTTTTACGGTAAAAATGTCAACTTTATAACTTTAATATTTTTATTTTTGTGATTTTATTTATATATGCATTTATTTCAGTATTTTTATTATTTTTGTGGCATTTTTGCAATTTTTATTGCATTTATGCCTTTTATAGTAAATTTGGCCTTTTATCATAAAGCTCATATTTTTATAGTAAAAGTGTCATTTTTATTATTTATATTGCTTTATTTCTGCCATATTTATTTATTTATTTAATCATTTCTACACTTTATTTATTTATTTTGTCATTTTCTTATTTTTGTTGATTTTATGCTTTTATAGTAAATTTGGTATTTTTATCATAAAGTTCACATTTTTATGATAAAAATATCATATTTATTATTTCCATACATTTTTTTCTGTTATGGTTATTTATGTATGTATTTATTTCTATATTTTTATTATTTTTAGCGCTTTTGTAATTTTTATTGCATTTATGCCTTTTATGATAAATTTGGTATTTTTATCATAAAGTTCATATTTTTATGGTAAAAATATCAATTGTTTCATTTTAATATTTTTATTTCTGTTATTATTCATTTGAATGTTTATTTCTGCATTTTTATGATTTTTTTTTTTTTTGCTATTTTTGCCACATTTATGCTTTTTATGGTAAATTTGGTATTTTTATCATAAAGTTCATGTTTTTATGGTAAAAATATCATGTTTATCATTTTAATATTTTTATTTCTATTATTATTCATTTGAATATTTAGTTTTGCATTTTTATGATT
>CATIWM010501735.1:0-19745 GCA_949671775.1 Mallotus repandus
ATTGGTTTAGCTTTTTTTAAACGTGTTTAACTTTTTAAAACGTCTTTAACCGTTAATTTATTATATTCTGCACTTCTTGAAGAAAAAAACAGTAAAATTTGATTTGTTTTAGAATAGGACTTTTGTTTTTGGTTTTTTAATGTTGTCACGTGCATGTCGTTTTCACTTTTATTTTGGAGAGTGAGTGGAGTCGAGGAGTGGATGCCGATGAGGCACTTGCCCAGTCATTGCTTTGACCAAGAATCTTTGACTACCTTTCCCTTTCTTTGACCTTTATCATACAAATGATTTATGTATAATTCTAATTCTCTAAATATCTTGCATTTTAAGTTTCTAAGTTTTTTTTTCTAATTCAAAAAATAAAATCATTTCTTAAAAAAAAATCTTAATTATGATAAATAATATTTATTAATATATAATTTAAAATGACTAATAAAAATACTCTCAATTTCTTGTAAAAGTATATCAAGATAAAATATCTTATTTCTAATATTTTTAGTTCAACTATATAAAGTTATATGATATGATTAATATAAAATATACGTAGAATATCTTGCTTTATTAATATTTTGAATTTAATTATTCAAACTTTTATCTCTTTTTTTGTGCATGGAGCAAAAGTATATAATTAAAAAAAATAAGAAATTTTCATATTTTTATGAATTAAATTAATTTTTTTTAAAAATAGACTCACTTGATTTAGGTGCATGTAAATTTTATTTGCCATGCGATTTGGGTAAAATGCAATCATTCTATTTGCTCTTTCCCTATACTTTGGCAACACCTTAGATTGGATTATTTATATATATTGGCTTGCTATTCGTACTTCTTTTCTCTTCATGATCTCATAAGATTTTTTAGCATTATTAGAGAGACATAATATTAAGTGCGTTCTAAAAGTCTAAACCCACTCTTGCAATGATTGTAGCTTTTTAAGGGTGTAATAAATCAATTAAGAAAATGAAAAGAAAATTTCAAACAAATAATCATATGACAAATATATTCGTAGTGCATTAAATGATAGATAAACTATAAATAGAACACTTTGGCTTTATGATATCGTGGATTATGGGAATTCTGAAGAAAAAAGATTGCGGAGTTTTAATAGGCTTCAAATAGTTATACACTTATTTTTTTTTTTTAAATTAACACTTAAATCTAACTAATCTGATTCGATTCGAGTAGAATTATAAAGGTAGTACATGTCTTTTAACAATTAATTTAACGCGACTGCATATATCAGAACTCGAATCATGAGACATCACTTAAGCGATAACAACTCCTACCAGTTAATTTTAACAATTGTTAATATAGTTACACCTTTAACATTTACTATAAGTGTGATAATTTTAATTATTATTAATAGATATGTCAGTAAAAATTTAAAATCAAAATCTTTATAGATGAGAATATCAATTAGATCACTTCATATTGTGATCTGATTGATTAGTAGAATATATACCTTAGTGCAAGGATTTGGAAAAAAAAAAAAAAAAAAAAAAAGCGACCCACTAAAATGAGGCTCAAAAGGAGGAGAAAGCAATTGCTCATAATTAATAATTACAATTTGACTACCACACTACCACGAAACCCTTGCCAACTGCGTCTACGTTACTTGCTAGCTAGCCTAACAAGTTACAAGAACAAAAGGCACTGGCCGCGGGGCCAAAGGGATAATGCATGCAATGCAACTGCATGCCATATTGAGAAATGACGCGTAAATGGGCAATAATAAAAGTATAGTGCCAAAACAAGAGCAACATTAATATGTTCTTTTTTTTTTCTTTCCCATTATTAGCATATTTAATTTTATTGTCAATTAATGGCACAATGATCTTTGAAGAACATATAAATTTAATGACAGAAAAGCTTTAAATATAATATAAAAGAAGCCACCCCCCATTGGGATATATAAACCTGTAAAGAGCTATGTGTGCAAAGAATGATTGTCACCAACCAAAATTTGAAATGCATACATATTACAATCACATGAATTATTCAATACATAAAAAATGAAATTATTTATTAAAATTTTTTTATCATTTTTATATTTTATTTAAATTAAATTGAGTTAGTTAAGATATGAAAGATTCTAAATATCAGTAATTTAAATAAAAAAAATTATTGATATTTATCAATCTATTAAGAAGAAGTTGTCAAGATGATAAGTTTAAATTAAATGAGGTTTATATAGGGTCACAATCTATAGCTCTTTTAAGTTTCATAATCAATCAAGAACAACTCGCCACAAGCAATATATATCTTTTATAATATTTAAAAATTAATTTTTATTTTCATTATTATTTAATTATATCTCCATCAAATGCTTTTGATGATGTATTTCACCATGCACATTATCCTCCAAAAAAAAGTTAAAAAATATAAAACTTTTTATCAACCTAAAAGAAAATAATTAAATATAAAATTTAAGCCTCTCTTTTAGCATGGACAATGACCTAAGAAATTCCAATATCTCCCTTAATTTAGACCCTATTTCCTTCAAAATGTACATCACATGTTATCAAGATTAGTCATGAAAATATGGAATCTGATATAGCTCGATTTGTAGCACTAACCATACAAACAATAACAAAAATAAATAAATAAATAAATAAAAAAATAAAGGGCCCGGATCCACGGGGGAAAATGGGTTACAAGTATTGTTTTGTTATGCATGGTGACATATTGAAATGGAGCACTGCGCAGGTACTTGGTGGTGGCTAGTGAATGTGTATATAGCTACAAGAGTTAGCAATTATAGCCCAATACAGGACGAGACAAATCCCAAAGTAGCTTTAGTGTATATACATCTAAAATGGCAACCAATTTGGTCCATGCAAAAGCACAAGTGTTGAAATCCTGAACCGTTTTTTCTTTCATTTGTTTATTTATTTATTTTTATTGCTGTAAAGATTTCCTTTTCCTTGCATTCTGTTGCAAGAAAATAAATAATTCAAGAAAAACCACCCTTCCTTTTGCTCCTCTCCTCTTCTATAAATACACCCGCATACCATTTCTTCATTTCATTCTCTTCATATTCACTATCTCTTCTCTTCTTTTCTTTACTTTTATTTTCTTTTATCTCCACCATTCCCTCATCGTTATCTTTCTCTCTTAGTATAGTTTTCTTGAAAAAAAAAAAAAAAACCAATATATTGAATCAAGAAAGCAAAGAGAGTAAAAGAGAGAAAGATAATGGATGTGGTGAATGATCTTTTGCCATTCGTGGCTATGGTCATTATTCAGTTTGGGTTTGCAGGGATGAACATAACTTCAAAACTTGCAATGGATGCTGGCATGAAACCTCTTGTTCTTGTTTCTTATAGGCAAATCTTTGCTACCATTGCCATGGTTCCTTTTGCATATTTCTTTGAATGGTAAGTTCTTGAGACTCATCATTCAAGAAACCGTTACCTACACAATCTTGGGTTCTTGAAAAACCCACACTCTTATAGTCTACACGTTTTAATCCTTTTCTTTGCTTCTTTCGACATGATATATGATTTTTTATTTGCATGGATGATACTAATAACTTATCTTTCTTGCTTTTCTTTAAAACAAATGAACTTGTACTAATGCCAAAAGTGCAAGCAATGCAATCCTACTCTGTAGTTGCATGTAGGGTTCAAGAATGTGTGCATGTGGTTCCTAGAGGGACACAAATCAATAAAGCTTTAATCTTGCATGCTACAGGAGTTATATGTAATTCCTTTGATTATATTATTAATTATTATATTTTTTTTGTTTGAATCTAACTCTTGCCATCACCAAATGAAAATCTTTACCTTTTAATACATTACACACTTTAGTCTTTATATATTGTTGAACTTTAGTCTCTCAATCGTGAAATAACTTTTTATTGTCTTATCTTTTGTGTTTTAAAAAAAAAAAAAGATAAAGAACGCACCTTTTGTTTTCCAACTTTCTAAGAAGTATAGGACCAATTAGAAGCTATTCTTAGGACCAAACACTCAAACTAATTAATATAATATGTCGAAATAAAAGGTTTAATATAGTGAAATAATTTTGATAAAGAAAAGGATTATTTTAAGTATAGTGCTTTTGTAGGTTGCTTATCCTTTATTTCTGCCACCCTTTTCTGATTTAAGTTTGTATATTTTTTTTTTGAGATTTTTTTGAGTTTGTATTGAAAGTAGGTCTTTAACTTTAAAATAGTTAGAATTTATGTAGCTGTAGTGTATTAAAAATATTGAATACAAAAATAATATTATATTAAATTGGTAGATGATAATATATTGTTCGATTATTTTATACTTAATTGATAAAATATAATAATACAACATTAAATTTAATTATTTTGATATAACATAATTATAATATATATATAATTATTTTAATCATAATCAGTTCTTACCCAAGAAAACAGGAAATTTAAATTCTAACAAATAAAATTGGCTGCTGAAATTTGTTACTTTGTCCTTTTCTTTGAGCTCCAAATTTAAACAATCAAAACAGGGAAGATCCCAAAAATATATATAATATATTCAATGCACTGCTTTTGTTGGAACCTTTTGTAATTACCACTCAGAGCCTGCGGTGTGTGCTGCAGCTCTGCTGGTTAGTTACTGAAAGAATTTATGTTTACACCTTGAAACTTGGCACTTATATATTCTCAATTCTCAAAGCCATGCATGGTTGCCTCTTGTCCATTCTCTTCACATGCCAGCCTCTGCTGCTGCTGCTGCTGCTCTTACAATTGCACTTTAATATCGGTTCAGCTTTGAGCCATCGTATCATTAATTGTATAGCCCTGTTCTTCATCTTTATTACTAGAAGAAAAATAGTGCCACTTGTGTTCTCTGGGTTACCTGTGTGCAATTAATGAAAAGAGTTGGCTTTTATGATAGTGGGTTAGCGTTAATTAATGAATTTTTTTTTGTTTTGGTTCTTTTTAATGCAGGAAAACAAGACCCAAGATTACCAAGCAGCTGCTGATCCAGATCTTCATATGTTCCCTTACTGGGTAAGTAATATTTACCTTGTGCATCTATTTACTGTTGATCTTGCTTAATTTATGTTGATTTCTTCTGCACAAAATCATATCCTGAGCATCAGAATTACTGTGTATGTAAAACCTGCAGGGTAACTGGAAACCAAGTATTTTACTTTATTGGGCTAGAAAATTCCACTCCAACAATTGGATGTGCACTCACCAATATTCTCCCTGCCGTCACTTTTATTCTTGCAGTCCTCCTCAGGTATTGTTTTAGATTCATTTTTTGTTTCTGTTTCTGTTACCAAATTAGATGTTACTGTGTTTGGTTTTTGATTCTTTATATTGTAATGTTACTGAAGGCAAGAATCTGTTGGAATCAAGAAGATATCTGGGCAAGCTAAATTGGCAGGAACAATATTATGTGTAGGAGGAGCAATGTTGTTGTCCTTTTACCATGGACCAAGAATCAATATTGGTGAATCCAGCATTCACTGGAAATATGCAGATGAAACAGGAAGCACCAGTTCTGCTGCTTCAAAATCAAGTTTCATTTTAGGCCCTCTATTTATTATTGCTAGTGCTATTTCGTGGGCAATATGGTTTACACTCCAGGTAAGAATCAGGATAAGTAAATTTAAGTCCAAAGCTTTAATTTCGTTTAACAATCTAATAATTGCATTTGTTACATTACATCATAGTACTTGTTTTGTATAATACGCAGGTGAAAGTAAGTGATATATTTCCAGCTCCATACACAAGCACACTGTTGATGTGCTTCATGGGTAGCATTGAGTGTGTACTCATTGGCCTTGGTGCTAATCACGAACCATCTGAATGGTCTCTGAGCTCTCCTGGCAGGCTTGTTGCAGCTCTTTATGCAGTATGCTTCGGTCCCTTTCAGTTAATTTATACGTCTTGTTGATAAATAGAATGATTTGATTTTGAAAGCTTCACATGCTAACATATATGCTGTAAACTATTTCAGGGAATAGTGTGTTCTGCTCTAGCATTTTCACTCACTTCTTGGAGCATTCAAAAGAAAGGAGCACTCTATGTATCAGTCTTTAGCCCCTTGTTGCTTGTCATAGTAGCTGTTCTGAGTTGGGCCATTCTTCGAGAAAAATTATACCTTGGAACGTATGTGTATATTATCTTCATCCTCATCTTTACTGCACTTGCATTGTTCAATTGAAATGATTACATCATGCCTACATAAACATATTGAAATGCCTATGCTCGTATTAGTTTTGATTGATCATCTGTGATTATGATAGAAATGTACACATTCTTTTACATCTTTGAATGCAAATGCCATGGAAAGTTGCAAGAATTGTTGACTGATCGATGCGCGTGTGCCAATTCAGTGTCATAGGATCCATAATGATTGTGGGGGGCCTTTACGCTGTTCTGTGGGGGAAAGACAGGGAGGCAAAAGCGAAGGCTATTGAAGATATGGAAGTAATCAAACAATTTGTGAAAGAAGAGAAAGGTGACCTTGAAATGCAACTTCCTGCCAATTCAAATGGCAACATTAATGGTTCTGCAAAGTGAAATTTGAGAGAAACAATTGAAGAAGCCAAGCCAAGCTATCTGTTTCAGTTTTTTAATGGTTGAAGAACCTTTCCATTTGAAGCTGCCAAATTATATATATATGTGTATCATGTTTTGTATCATCTAGGAGGAGAAGCTTGGATTTAGCCTATGATTAACTCGGATCATCCAATCCTCAGTGTTTTGCTTTTGAGGTGTGTGCATTGTTAAAGCAGAATGACCTTCTGATAAACTGTTTATGATGCTATAAATATCTCTAATTGCCAGTTGTTTTATCAAAAATCTTTGAAGATTAAGCACATATGCTAAAGTTTGATTGTTTTTTTTTTTTTTTTGAATCTTGGACCAAAGATATGGAGAACAATGCCAAAAAATGAAAAAAATCAGCAGCAAAAATCAACCGTTAGATTTATGACATATATGGGTATACACACTGTTACGTTCTCAGTTATATGGACGAGGTTCAGAATTTGCAAAGGCCGAACACAGCCCACTATATTTATGTTACGACCCCATTTCATCTTGGGTTGGAAACAAGTCGGGTGGGTGGCCCAAGAGATACCTGAAAGAGATCTAAATGAGGCTCATTTTCATTTTCTTTAAAGTTTCTAAAAGTCCAAACACAAACACTGTGGACCAACGAAATGCTGAGCAGAACCAATTCCAAATTGGCAGGGTTCAATTGATATTCTTCCACCAACGATATTCATGATATATGCTTTTCTTTATTCATAAGCTACTACTAATTCATATATAACAGCCCGTGACTCTTGCCCCAATGGGCGAAAGAGCTCTTAAAAATATATGGAGATTCAAGCCTTTATCTCTATTGCGACTCAATAATGTTGGGTTGTACTATCTTGAAAAAATTTATATGTTAATATATTTTAAAAAATATTGTCTATATAACAAAATTTATTTAATAAATTGAATATAATGTACATTATAGTTTAGTAAAACGCACATTTCATATTTAAAAAACATTCATCCTTTTAAGTAACTTAAACAGTAAAAAATATGGAACATCCATATGAGAAAAGTATGATTCATACTTTCGTGATCTTTTGCTCTCTAATAACCACTTCAACTTGCTTAAAAAAAATACTTAAAAACATTTTTCTAGAAACTAAAATAAAAAAGGGCTAACGTCTTAATGGTGTCCACTTGCACCACTTGTGCACCTTGCAGCACCAAATAAAAATCTCACACCCTAAGCCTAACGATCAAATGCATTAGGCAGTCGTTAGACAAAAAAGAATAAACGACGTTAGAAAACGGCCGTTACTCCCGAACACATTTAAATATGAGCGACACATATGGAAATGTTTCATTTTCTGTATACCGTCCGCGTTTTACATATCTCTCTGTACCTCGCTCTCTCGATTCCTACTCCTCTTGGTTTCTGTAAGTCAGATCTGAACGCTGATTTTTATTTATTTCTATTTTGTTTCATGTTTTTGTTCAGATTTGCTTCGTATTATTGCTGAATATGCGTGTTTAGATCTGGATCTGATTGTTTGATTTTTATTGCGTTTCGTTTTCAACGTTTTATTTCTGATTCGTTTTGTGTTCGCTATAGATCTGATTCATCTACGGTCTGTTTGTTTATTCTCCATTTCATTATACGAGTCTGTAATTTTTTGGTTTAATCATTCAGTGAGAAGGTTTTTGCTTGTCTTTTTGATGAAATACGTCTTCAGATCTATAGCTGACACAAATATAATTGTTTATGTTAAGAGATTTATGACTTCGTGCATTATGAATGCAGCTGAGGTGAACAGATGGGGCTTTCATTCACCAAGCTTTTCAGCCGGCTTTTCGCCAAGAAAGAAATGAGAATTCTTATGGTAGGTCTTGATGCTGCTGGTAAGACCACCATTTTGTACAAGCTCAAGCTTGGAGAGATTGTCACCACCATTCCTACAATTGGTGAGAATGTTTATTATTTTACAATTGTTGTGGTGTTTTGTTTGTTTTCGTTGAGTGACTACTGAATTTTTTTTATTAATGCTCTCTCTCAGGTTTTAATGTGGAAACTGTTGAGTATAAGAACATTAGCTTCACTGTCTGGGACGTTGGTGGTCAGGACAAGGTTTGTTTTTGCTGTTTGTGGTGCATATAGCATATAAGATGTGATAATGTTAAAGCTGCAGTAGAAATAGTCACCACTGTTTTTTTAACTGCTATATGTTATGAATTTATGTTCTTAGAATGATTTATTATGCTGTATACCATTCATCAAACTTGATGCAACATATGTTTGCTTAACCGTTATTATCTGAATGCTGTTTGTTGTGCTTATGGACGGTCCTGTGCTAATTAGATATGCACCATTAGCACGTAACAAAATCATAAGCTACATTATAGCTGCTTGATGTTTTGGGGTTTTCTCCTTCTTTTGGAAGGAAAACTATCAGTTGAGTGGCGGAAATTTTACATTTCACAAGCACAGGTATCTTGATTATCAGTAATTGCACTTGTTTGTCACAAGCACAGGTATCTTGTTTGTCAGTAATTGCACTTGTTCGTACTTTGTGCTTATGGACGGTCTTGTGCTGATTTAAATGGTTTCTCATCAGCACGCAACAAAAACATAAGCTAAATTGACTTGTGCATGGTGTGTTTTAAATATTTCTTCCCCTGATTTAATGAAGAAGAGCTATCCATGCTGTGGCAGACAATTTATTGTTTGTTATTGTTTTTGCTGTATTTCTATTTTTTTGGTTGCAAGTTGGTCGTTCATGTGCTTATGGATGGTTTTGTGTTGACACATGATTTCTCTCGTCAGCACGCAACACAAACATAAGCCACACTGATTCGGCCATCCTGTCTTTCAATTTTTTCCTTTTGGTTAAGGAAAGGCTATCCATGCTGTGGCATACATCTATTGTTTGTCGTCATGATCTTTGTATGCTTTTGATTTATTTTTTTGGGTGATATACTTTCTTAAATAATCATATGATTGCTCATTTCCCTTTTCATTGGCAATGTAACATATCCATATGTTCAGTTTCTAAGCAGCACTTTTCTTTTCTGCTACTTTTTTAGGCCTTAAGTTGCATTTCTTTGCGCTTGCATACTTTGTGAACTATATGATGCTTAGGAAATGGAATAGACATCTATGATTTAGCTAGTAATCAATGGATCCTTGGTGAAGAACATGATCCTAGGTTAATCATATTGAATTGAATGACAATGCTAATGGCTTGAATCTATCTTTTGGACACTCCTGTTTATGGACATTTAATTTTGTCTTTTATGGCAGATTCGTCCTTTATGGAGACATTACTTCCAGAACACTCAAGGACTCATTTTTGTGGTTGATAGTAATGATCGTGACCGTGTAGTTGAGGCTCGCGATGAACTGCATCGCATGTTGAACGAGGTAGGTGCCAGATTTCGAATACTTGATTCATACATTGATGAAAATAGTTTGGTGCTGTGATGTGTTGCAAACACTATCAACGATTAACTTGATTGCTAAGTAGTTTTTGATCTTGTTTATGTACAACCTAATTTTCTTATTCTGTTCTCTATGTACAGGATGAGTTGAGGGATGCTGTGCTACTTGTATTTGCTAATAAGCAAGATCTTCCAAATGCTATGAATGCTGCGGAGATTACTGATAAGCTTGGTCTCCACTCACTTCGCCAACGCCACTGGTATTTTGTTAAACAAGAGTTCTCCATTTTTTATGGATAGATAGATGTGATTGTTCTTCCTTGGGGAAAAAAAAAATAAATGATCATAATTGTGCTTGCTTACAGGTACATCCAGAGCACATGTGCCACTTCCGGTGAAGGTCTTTATGAAGGACTAGACTGGCTCTCCAACAATATTGCTAACAAGGTATTGTTAAAGTAAAATTTTTGGACTGTGTTTCCTGGTAGAATTTTTAAATTGCCGGATCTTATTTTGATATTTGATTTTTGCAGGCATAATTCAGCTCCATCAACTTTTTGGCTTGCATTCTACTTAAAATTGCTTATTTGGGTGTCCGTGGATTTCTTATCCTGTAATTGTTGAGAGAATATATTTTTGTTTTAGATATTATTATTACTGTAATAGAAATTGACAAATTATTTTTGTAGATTTTTAAATATTTTCTTTATTTTGTGTCTTAAATTTCTTAATTTGAATGGCATTTTCTGTGGAAATAAATAGCAGCATTTTGTCCTGTGAATGCGAACGAAAATTTTTGAAGTGCAAGGGTTTCATGATGCTGAAGGCTTGTGAAGTGCTCAATTTGGGCTTAGATACGAAGTGCTAATAATAAAGTGCAGACGAATTTACATGTTAATTTAGACAAAAAAATGGGCACAAAGTTAAGAAATTGCACTTTTCAAAAAAAAAAAAAAAGAAAGTTAAGAAGTTGCATAGACTGAAACTAGGTTCTTCAGTATTTTTAATGACTTCCAACTTCTTTCCATTCTGGAAGATGGGCAGCCTGGAACTTCTTGCAAGTAACCTGTTTTGGGTTGTAAATAAGGCCTCTGAATCTGATTGCAGAAATTGGATAAGTTAAAAAAGCAAACATTATTAGAGAACCTTTGTTGGTGGTCAACAGTGGCTTTTTAAACTTTGAATCCGATCAGGCCCTTTGTAAATGCTTATTGGAAATCTGGTGAACTTGACCAGTTGACTCCTCCCTCCAGCATAAAAATGTCGAAACAATTGTTATGTATGTCGTAGCTGGAAAGAGAGATTCGCCCTTGTACAACCCCCATGCTAAAATCTAAAGCAATCTCTTGATCTACAGTGGAAGGCAATGGCACTTCCCTGAAACTCTCCTTTGCCAAATCAAAAGCTATCATCTTAATTACACCATTGCGTAGGCGAGGTTTTTTAGCAAGCCAATACACACCCATCATCAGCTGCATAAATTACTTGTTTAGGTAACACAACGTACTGAAAGCCGTCAATAATCTTTCTCCACGAACTCGATCCAAGAGCCATTACATAGATGAGGCCCTTCCTATCATGTAGCAGCGAGGATGTGTAATAACAGGGGACACTTACAACCTTATAGTCACCCATAGTTGAATCATGACCAAATCCAAAAGAAGCACAATTAAAAATCATGGGGTTAGGGGATGGTATTACTCTATATACATTTGTGACAGGGTTCCACAAACCAAGATGGTGAAACAAAGAAAGAACACACATAATACCATCACAGCAGCAGGTGATCTGGAAGCCATCCAAGACTGGTGATGGTAGGTTAACTGGTTTCGACGATGCCTCCAACACAATGTCCTGTCTTTGCTCCTCGTGATTTTCAAGTCTCTCTAGTGAGTCGTAATTGACCATTGTTACAGTGGGCTTGCAAGAGAAATTTCCATTAAAATATGGGTATCTTTTCAATTGGAAAAAGAGAGAAAATCTGTTGGGATTGATGTTCATATGATTGTACCGACGTGTGTAGTCTGTGATGAAACGTTTGCTGCTGATAATAGAATGATATTGCTCCGACACACAAGTAAAACGGAGCAAAGATTTTACAGGCAGATTCAACAGTATATCATCAAACAAATGATCAGGAATTAATACTTTAGTTTGCTTGTGCTTGCCTGACATAATAATTTCTTCATCTTCTTCTTCCATCATTGGCTTGTGCTTCTTAATGATATGATCAGGTTGCTGTTGAACCTGCTTCATTGTCCTGGCTGGTTAGTTGATGTGATTGTAATGTGAATGGTCTGTGAATATATGGAACTAGAAAGACATTTCCTTGTTTGATTAGGATGAGCTTCCTCTAGTTATAACAGAAATAGAATTATAAAATCCCGAAGGCTTCAGGAATATGGTCCAAGGGTTCAAAACAGAGTGAAATTTAGGGTTGATGACTTGAATGTCAAGGATTTTAAATATACGGGAGTGAACTAAATTAGATTAAAATAAAAACATCATCTGCACCCAAGTGCTGTTGTAGAATGTATAATACTTCCAAGTCTAAAGGTGCTTATAATGGAGTTAAATAAAAAGAAAAATAGATCAAGAAAGAGCGAGAATTTACAATGGAAACACTCTGTTTATCAGAATATACATACATTACTTCCAGAAGAATTAAAACCCAAGGAGGGATTAATTTACATTGGAAACACTGTTTATCATAATATACAAACATTAATTCCAAAAGAATTAAAACCCAAGGAGGGATTAAAAAGTCCTCCTCTCGTACAACTCCATTTAATAACATATGGAGCATCAACTGAAACCACTAAAAGAAAAAATTGTCTTCCCTATACATCTAAAGCAAGGAAGTTCTTAGATTTTGTTCCTACACAAATTTTTTTTTGCCAGTGTAGTAAATACTATAACAAGAGTCCATAACCCCACTAAGCAGCAGATGGTGCTATAAAATACTGAACAACGCCATCTGACAAAGCTGCCAAGAATTGTTGCCGACCACTTTCAGTTGCACCAGCAGTACTCTTGTAGTCTAAGGACTCATCCTCGTATATGTCCCACCATTTCTTGATAAGTATCTTGATGTCTTCTCTGTCCATGTTCACTTCTTTTCCAGTGTACCTCCATGGCTTAGACCCCTAAAACAACCACCATTACGTTAAATCTTGTAGAGTTGCTTTATATGAAAAGAGAAAAATCAGTGCAAGTTAAAAGAAGCATCAATTTAGATACTTACATCAGCACAATAGTGAGCGACTTTGACCTTTTCAAATTCAATATTCTCTGGATGGCACCAGAGCAGGGCCAAGACAAGGTTGTAAATCGGAGGAAGCGGCCTGAAAATATCCTTGAAGAACATGTTCAAGAGGTCCTGCACGCAAGAACCGATTATTTAAGAGGACTGAAACTATATTATGTGTAAATTAAACTGTTTAAAATTAGCATGTAAAGTTGCTGCATACCTGCTCAGCAAAAAGAGTTGGAGTTGTG
Organism: Mallotus repandus; assembly: GCA_949671775.1. NCBI lineage: Eukaryota > Viridiplantae > Streptophyta > Magnoliopsida > Malpighiales > Euphorbiaceae > Mallotus > Mallotus repandus. The sequence goes on from CATIWM010501735.1 coordinate 13,409, forward strand.
ACTTTGCAAGTGTTTAAGAGGTCGTCATATGTGGAAAGGTTGGGCTCAAAAACAAACATGCCTGCGTTGAAGTAAAGTGAAGGCTCAGGACCCAATTCAGCAGGCCACTTAACCCTGTCAGGACACTGTTGGCAGTAACCGATCTTGTTCATTGGAGAATGGCTCCAATTTTTCTCGCAGAAACAGTCCATCACAGCGTAAAAGTAGCCATCTTCCAAGTCAAAGAGGTGGTCGATGTTATCGAAAACTTGGATATCGCCATCCAAATATATCATCTTTCTGTACTCCACGAACTACAAGACAAAAAAAAGATGACCCAATTTTATTTCATCACATAAACATAAAAACAGAAAAAAAAAAAAAAGAAACATTTTCAAGAACTCATATCATTCGTACCTCCCAAATGCGAAGCTTGGAGTAATTGATAACATAATAAGCCATGGCAAATTGAGTCTGATTCTCAGGTGGATAAACAGGCTCAATTTCCCTGACAATGCAACCTTGAGAGACCAATATCTTGCGATGCTCCTCTGGCACGTCAGGCAAGATAGCCACCACCAGTGGGTACTTACTCTTAGCCTTCCTCAACCCTTTGGCTAAGGCAGCAACACCTTTCACGTAGTCTCCATTACCAGCCAAGAAAGTAACATATGCACAACTAGATATGCTAGCTTGCTTAATTAAGGAGTTGGTATTGGCAGCAAAGGTAAGATCAGGAGCCATAATTAATTAGTCCTATAGTTTTCGGAAAAACAAAACTCGAGCTTTACAGGAAAAAGAAGAAAAATGAAAAGGGTATGTAAGAATTTCTTGAAACAAAGGAAATTCAGTTGAAAAAAAATGGTTTTAGTGAATGCTTGTTAGCTTGATACTTGAAGTTTGTTTTCGTTGGGTTTTTGGGTTGATGGGGGTGGTGCTATTTATAGGATTTATGGTATGGTTAATTTAATCATGGTCGGTCCAAAACAGGTATATATGGTAAAAGAACCTTTTAGAACGTGGGTAGTCTGTAGTCTTCTTCTTCACTGACATTAAAATTAAGATATCCGATGAGAGTGACTGCAAGTATATCACTCTCATGTGTAAAGTATTGTTAATCAAGTTCAACAAGTGGCCGTAAATTTTGATCCAACGGTCAAGATAGAATCCTGGAATTGGATGGTCCGAGAAATACGACCTAATCGAGATAACGCATATATCAAGAAAAGAATATGCCATTAGATCCTTTGACGGCAGGGAAAAATTTGTGTTTAATTATTTTAATTAGTAGATTAGTGACACAATTAAAAGTGCTAATAAAAAATTAATTTATTGGTTAACTGCCACCGCCCAAGGACCGTCACATCAATTGTCCTTTACACGAAAGCAACGACAGTTGGTGCCACGTTATCAAATATTGCCACATAGCTCTCTCCTAGGCGCCTGTCATTTATTTCCTTTTTTTTTATATATATATATATTTTTTGTTAATTTTAATATATTTTTGTAAATTTAAAAAACCAACTACTTTCTAGAAAATTTTATAAAATTATTGTTAAGAATTTTTTTTTAAAAATTTAATATTATAACGCATAGTGTAGACCGGGTCAGGTTATATTTTATATTTAAATTAATAAATTAAATTTGTTAATGGTCAATTTGAATAAGATTGAATTTTAATAAATTTGATTGATCATATCGGATATTTTAATACATTTTAAAGTTATTTTATTTTTTATCTGTATTTAAAATTTAGAATTCATTAAACTTTAATTATTTCAGTTCAATTCAAGTAGAAATATAATAATGATATAAATTTTTTAATAATTATTTAGCGCAAGTATAAATATAATAACTTAAATTTAAAATATTATTTAAATAAAAATAATTTTAACTGGTGATCTCTAATTGTTAATTATAATTATTTTATTTATTTATTAATAATTACTATTAAAATAATATAAAGCATCCTCAATTTATATGATGATAAAACTAAAATAAAAATAAAATATTTAACAAACAAGATCACCAGATCAACAATTATTTTCAAATAAAAAAATAAAATGTTTCTTCATAATTCATAATAATGTTTAATAGGAAAATTTCAAATAAAGAACCGCTATGAAAAAGGTTCGCATTTTTTCTAGAATGCTACCAAATTGCATGGATTATGAACGAAGCAAGTGTCACTAACTGATTTAGGGATGAATTGACTGACGCATGGCAGCAAAAGCAGTGGCTGCAGCAAGGAAGCTGCAACGGTGGTGTCTACTCCTGATTTAAAGTTTAGTTAGTTTGGTTGGTCCAACATGGGACCCGATTTACCGAATGATATAATCAAATCAAGAATTATGGTCGTTAGGACTTTATAGTCGACCGACATTTGTTTCTGGATAATGTTTTGGACTTTATACTAAAATTTGATATTATAACATAATGTTTCAAGCGTTGGGATTGACCAGTAGCATATGCATGGGTTTTTTTTTTATGGGCATATTTTAAGGATATTCCAATATTATTGTACCGTTTGGTTAGATCTTTCTCTGGACCGTGTGTTTGAATGGTGGTTTTGCATGTGTATAGGGGATTGAATGATTTAATTAAGTTGATGATGAGCGAAAATAATGAATTTGAAACGTATAATAATTTTTTTTGGGTTAATAGGGACATTACTTCCAGAACACTCAAGGACTCATTTTTGTGGTTGATAGTAATGATCGTGACCATGTAGTTGAGGCTCGAGATGAACTGCATCGCATGTTGAATGAGGTAGCTGCCAGATTTTGAATACTTGATTCATACATTGATGAAAATAGTTTGGTGCTGTGGGATGCCTTGCAAACACTATCAAACAATTAAATTGATTGCTAGGTAGTTCTGGTCTTTTTTGTCCATGTACAACCTAATTTTCTTATCCTGTTCTCTATGTACAGGATGAGTTGAGGGATGCTGCGCTACTTGTATTTGCTAATAAGTGTTGGAGCACTCAACATCTAAGCATGAACAACATAAAAATTTCAGACGTAAATAGCCATAAACAGAGTTGTAATTTGAACTCTCACACACCATGTCATTGACAGAGCTGCTCTTTATCCAGCAGTAATATTACATGATCAAGTAAAATCCATACTGAAAACTGACATTAACACCTCTAAGTGTGGTGCACATTACTTACTTTTACTTGTACCATTAAACAAGAACCATACCTACTTGACAACTAACTACACTAGTTAAACCTAAATTTTCAACAACCATTTCCTGCACATACAAAAAACAAAATACATTAGCTTTGAAATATTGAGAAAAGTATCAACTCTAACACTCCTCCTTTATACTTTTCTTGAAGACTCCAAGCTTGCTCATTTGAACATCAAACTCAGAATAAGCTACAAATTATCTTCAAACTTGTAATTCATCAATTTGACATCTTCAGTCTTCTTGAAATCTTCAACTTCATGAACGTCAACATCCAAAGACTTTATCATTAATTTTTTACTTCCATAGAGAACAAAATTAATTTGGCTCCTCCTGAAATTATTTTCCACATGAATTCTACTACACCAATACTTGGATGCCTCCATAAGCCATTCACATACTTGATACTCCTCCTGAATTTTCAGAAGTGTTGCGCCATGGGTTGATTCTTCCAAACATAAGTTCCATCTTCCATAAACATTAGCCATTAACTTGACTTTCAGACATGAACTATTAATTTTCACATTTGCAGCAACAATAATACCATAATCTATAGCTTGAGTTGAAGAAAAAACATTCAATTCATCATCTTTGACATTTTGCTTATTCTCATTCAAATAAGTAAATCCATATAAGTGTTCTTTGCTTACCACATCACATTCTTCACCCATATCATCACATTCAACCATTTTGAAAAAATTAGCAACCATACCATAATCTTTCATACATGTATAAGTTTTGGAATTTTCATTTCCGAACCTCTCACACTTGACCATACTACCATTATTTCTACCATTATATCTATGATTTTTCATAACATCAAGCTTTAGATAAAAGCTATTCCCATCCATTTTAACCTTAACAATCTCACCACTTCATGAATCAACAATTAAACAATAATCAGCCTTGAAACAAACATCAACCATCCCGTTAGCAAGCAAGCATGCTCTGAATATTTTTGTCTCTGTTTGCCATATGTTGTTTTCTTATTTTGATTTAAGAGCTTTGTTAATCATAATTTACAACATGCTTAAGACATTTGCATGCATAGTTTGCTTGTAATACACATTGATATTGTGTGCTGCTTTTTCAGCTTTTTAGATTACTTGTTTTAGTTCATTTCTCTTGTAATCATTAGCTTAGTTTGTATTTAAGTTTAAGTTCAATTAATGAAACTTAAGCAATCCAAGCTTCAACTCTTCTTCTATTTTTCTTCTCTGAAAAAAATTAACAATTAGTATCAGAGCTTTAATGTTCTTAAGGGACTTATGGGCTAAAGTCCATTTTTTAGTTTCTTAAGAAAAACAAGTGAGCAACCTGTCTAAACCCAAATACCATCCCTTCTTCTCCTTTCTTTGTTGTCTTTCTTACATTTAAAAAAAATATCAAATATTGCAGCACCAAGTGCGTTTTCATTCATTGCACCTCCGATTCTTAATGTGGTGACAACTATTCTTCATGGGCTATCAAGATGCAATGTTATCTTCAAGCTCTTGACTTATGGGAGATACTTGAAACTGATAAAGATCCTCACCCTCTACCAAACAATCCAACAGTAGCTCAAATTCAACATTTCAATGAAGAGAAGGCTAAGAAATTCAAAGCCAACAGTTGCCTTCATATAGTAGTCTCTGAATCCATCTTTGAGAAGATTCTTTGCTTTTAGACTGCTAAAGAAATTTGGGATTACTTGAAGGAGGAATTCCAATGATAAGACAAAGCAGATGCAGATTATGAATCTCCAGAGAAAGTTCATGCTTGATAGAATGAAGGAGAATGAAAATGTGAAGGATTTCACTAACAGAATTATAGCTCTTGCAAACAAAATCATATTGCTTGGTGAACCTATTACTGATCAAAGGATTGTTGAGCAAATCCTAGTTAGTTTGCTTGAGAAATTTGAGTCTAAGATTTCTTCACTTAAGGAATTAAAGGATATTACTGCTATAAAGCTGTCAGATTTGATAAATTCACTTGAAGTTTTTGAGATAAGAAGAGCTTTCAAGCAGAATGGAGTGACTGAGGGAGCTTTTATGGTAAAACAGAAGCATGTCTAGTCTAGTGGCAGTATGGTGTTAGTAAATGGTGATGGTAGACAGAAGAATCATACGAAAAGCAGTAGTGCAACAGAAAAGAAAGGGAAAATCCTTGTGTGCTCTCATTGTGGTAAGTCTAACCATAGAGAAAAATCATGTTAGAGAAGGCTGGATGCTCATTGCAAGATTTACAAGCAAAAGGGACACATTGCAAGGATTTGTATAAATAAGAAGCAAAATCAATAAGCCCTTATTGCAAAACCATAAGAAGTGGAGGAGAGGCTGTTCATGGCTATGTGTTGCCTAGACATGAGAAATGACAAGATTTGGCTCATAGATAGTGGCTACACTCATCACATGATAGTAGATGAAAGTCTCTTTAGCAGCTTGGACAAAACATGCCAGACTTAAGTGAGAATTAGTGATGGATCAAAAATCCAAGCAAGAGGTAAAAGTGTTATAACTATGAAGACACCTTCAGGTATAAAATCAATCAATGATGTTCTTTATGCATCTGAAATTTATCAAAACTTGATTAGTGTGGGTCAGTTGTTAGAGAAAGACTTGTCTCTTGTGTTCAAAAATAAATCTTGTGCAATATATGGTCCTAATGGTGTAGAGGTGCTATGTAACACCAAACACACTTAGTATTAATACACATCGTGATATCTCATATTCATTATTAATCATCCTTTAGTCACATGTAATTATTATACACACATTTATACTTATCCGTACACGCATACAAATATTTTACATTAACTAATGGCATATGTATGCTACAAGGAGAGAAAGAGTCTGGATTCGGCCGACAACTTATGCTCTATGCTTTAACTACCATGCTATATGCTTCAAAATAGTCACACTTCAAGCTTCTCTATGTGGAAAAATAATTGTGATTTGGTGAGTCGCAACTCAATGAATATAAACATAAATTAAATTCTAAAGGCTAAAACAAACATTTCAACATCTCATAAAATAAATACAAAATTCAAATATTACATATGCATATGCTTTTGTTCTTTTTATTTGCTGTGACCTTGCAAGACAATATTGCACCTGGGTTCAAGTGAAACAAATGACAAGTGACAGTTGATTTTGCTGGCCAGCATATAACAAGTGAATCA
>CATIWM010501794.1:0-40560 GCA_949671775.1 Mallotus repandus
AATATAAAACAAAATATCAAATAGACTAATTTTTCAGAGTTTGGACATCAAAAAGCCCATAAACGAAAATTACTCGTCCGGAGTGGACTTTTTTTCATTATGCCATTAAATTGATTTATTTGATCTGAGCACCAAAAAAACTCAAAAGCAATCCCATTATGGCCGCATTGCCGTAATAATAATAAATTTCAAGACTAAAAATTATTTTACTAAAATGTTACGCCAAATTAATGTATTTACAACACCCAAAAATCAACTTTTGCAATTTTGGATACTTGATATATTATTAATAACTCAACGGTATGATTCCAATGATTAAATAATTTGATAGTATAATTTTTTTTAAGACATTTAGAAATTAAAAATTTATTTATACTTTTTTTTTAACTTTTTAGTTAAAAAAAAACCTTAACTATTCAATATTTATCTCCTTTGTGGTGTCTATTATCAATGAAAAGTTCAATTATTGACTAGGGCCAGAAGTAAGCAAGGCAGGTAAGCTACTATAAGAGCTCATTGGAATCACAACCACCATTAGTTATGCAATAATTTTTTGGGATAAAAAGTTTGTGAATGAGATACTATGAAAAGCCAAAAGATTAAAAGCAAAAAAAGTTAAGGAAATGGACCCCAATCAATTTGGCACCTCATTTCATCAATGTGAACTTAAACATAAATTTGGACTTTGAATTGGAAGCATTGTCCTTGAAGACTTAGGAGACAAAAAGTACAACCTACCCACTAAAAAAAAAATAAATGACATTGTTGGTTTGTTTTTGGTACCAACTACAAATGGGCTCCATTAACTTTAAATTATATATTTTTTTATCCATATGGACCTACTTGGGGAATTAAAATACCATTATAATATATGAAATGAATGAAAATAATAATTGAAAAAAAAGCTGAAGTTAGTTGGAGCATGTGAGATCTACATTATGATACAATCCTCAACATAATCTAGGCTTCTGAATTCCAAAATTTTCTCACCTTATGCTACCATAAAAAAAAAATTAAATCAGTGATATTTGTTTCAGTAGTCAAATTTTTGTGGCATTATCAAAAAATCCGAATTTAAATACCCATCTCCAAAAATGGTTAAAAAAAATTAAATTGAGGAAAAAACTAAAATTGGAAAGTAACAATGAATTGGGTACATTGCAAAAGTCACCTTGAGTGGAAGGACAATGGCACAAATTCTGACAAGGGAGTAGCAATAGGTGTAGAAGCAGCTGATGGAGCAGGAGAATTCCTACACAAGGGACACGTGGCACTCATCTTAAGCCATTCATCAACACAGTCAGCATGGAAACAGTGATGGCAATCTGGGATACACCTTATTGTATCTTTAGCTTCATAATCACACAAGCATATTGAACATGGGCCGTTGTTGGGCTTAGGAAGTCGCCGGCTTTCGCCCAATACAACCTTTGGGTATGATTTGATTACGGGCTCACCGAGGCCCACTACCATCACGGGCCCTATCGGGTCGCCAGCAGCGAAAGATCGGTTGAGCCGGTAAATATTGCTATTGTTATTATTATTGTTAGTATTGCTACTGCTGCTATGAGAGTTGCTACCACCACCTTTAACTCTTATACAAGCATAAGAAGCAAGCATTATAGTAGAAATAAGAACGAGAATACTCACAGCTATGGCAATGCCGTAACCGAGACCGACTCCGGTGGTCGATATGGGCGGATCGGCTGTGGACATGAGAAGGTTGGAGAGAAGTGGGAAGTGAGAATGGAGGTATGGATGAGTAACTAAGGTAGTGGAAATGAGAAGCAATGGAGAAAAAAAGTGTGGAAAAGTGAGTCCGTTTATATATTAAAAGAGAAATGGGCTAAGGCCCACATGGGGACAGGCGGGAAAGAAAAGAAAATTAAAAGAATTAAATAGAAATGGACATTGGACTTAAATGTTCAACGGTTTAAAATTAAGGGAGGAAAAAGAAAGTATAAAAAAGTAGGCAAAGCATTTATGGTAGATCATTGAAAATTCATTTTTTGAATCAGGTTAGTGCATTGTGATTATTTTTGAAATGTTAAATTGTTTCTTGATTGATCCAAAGTTAATGTGGGGGTGATTTCAAGGCAATCTACCTCAATTTCTTGAATTTACAATGTGTTTGGCAATGGAAAGACCACAAACCACTCATTTGGAAACAATGTGTACACAACTTTTGTGTTGGCCTTTTCAAAAAGAATCATATGAAATGATACCTGGAGTTTGTCAAGCTTGTTGACAATGAACATGATAAAAAGATTAGGAGTTTAATATTATATTTGTCTCATAATACAAAGATATAAATTAAAATCATAAAATTAATTGAATACATGTGCAATTAATGATGTAACAACCCACACAAAATTTAGTCCGTTAAACTATTCATTTTCATCATCATTCATAATAGTTTCCATCCACAGAGCAGAGTCATCCACCTAAAGCAAACATATTACTAAAAACAACCACCACCATTTTGACAGTAATATATAACAAAACATTGAGTATGAAAACTTGCAATATATAGCACATGAAGCACGGTATATTCAGCTTAACTAATGCCCTGTTGCCCTCCTTTTCTTCTGGTTTGGGCAATAAAAGCCTCAAATTTAGTATACATCAGTGGTATCATGGAAAAATCTTCAAATTTATAGAATTCAAGAAATCTAAATTAGCCTAAGAGACTGTGTTTTCGCTTGAAGTGGGAGCCTCTGGCTCAAACTGAGATTGAACTAGTATCTGGGAAACTTCTGGGGCAGAGTTATCTGTTGGTAGTTCTATTGATGGGGAGGATTCAGTTTGGCTTGGCACTGCAGCTTGAACTATCTCTGCTGGTTTGAATTTGTTGATATAGTAACTGAGTGATGGTCCAGAGTATTCAACTGTCTGCATCTCAGTTGGGGTCTTACCAACTAGGATGAGAACTGTTGAGGCTGCAGCAACACTGATCAGGGCAATGCCAGCAGCAATGGCTGCTGTGTTTTCGGATCCATCGGAAGAAGAACCAGCACTTCCTGAGCTTATCGCACTTTCTGCTACATACACTGCAGGCTGGGAAATCAGATGTTGTTAGATGAAATTCATAGCCGAATTGCACAACTCCATACTAAAGTGAAACAAGAGTGAAGAAAAATAAAAATGACAAAAGAGGACAAACCTAAAGCGAAAGTGCAATGTAAGCTTCTTTGAATTGTAACAGAGATAAAATTCCAATGCTAACAAATCAACAACTTTGTAGATAAAAAGAGCGGCTGTTCAGTGTGTTTGGATGAGTATACACCATGGAGGAAACTACAAAGCAAGTGACTTCTCTTCTACTATAGTGCTTATGTACTTTTCATCAGAATAAAAAAGAAAAGAATCTCATAGACCTCACGTATTTTGGTCTAGAAATATTTTCACAAAGGAAATACAAACTGGAATGTACATTTCCATTAGCACACAAATGGAGCATATTCATAATTCTTGACACTTAGCATTAGAACAATGATGCATCTGAAACAAATGTTAAGAATGGATTTTATTCGGAATAACCCTTTTGACACATTGCCTCTTCTGTTAATGGACACTAATCTTTCTTTATTTTTGGGTGGTTTGGTCTTTCTCTACATCAATTACAAAGCCATTTGCGAGGATAGAAAGAAAGGGTATCAATATCATCTTAAACAGCAGCATCAACTACAGGAGAATGGATAAAAATATAATTAAACATGGAAATAAGCTTGAGATATAGTTTCAAGACTTGAAATTTACAAACCTCAACAGAATAGATATTTGTCTGACCAGCAGTATCCTTCTCAACATACCCAGTCCAACCCCGGGTTCGTGGTGGAAATGTCCCAACCACCTTGGTCTTGTCTCCAGCTAACCATTCCCCACTCAACCTCCCAACCTATATTATTTCAAACATAACAAAACAACACCCATCAAAATTATTGTTCTATTGCAATATTGAGTAACACAGCATCTTCTCATGAGCATAAAGGCATTCCTTCAGTAATCGTTAAACAAGAAACAAACTTGAGGCAAAACCCTGATAAATTCCTGAAGCTATATCCTGTAAAACTGTTTTGGCAACTAATTCAATAAAAAGGGACAATCTTTAGACCTCTTAACCAATGAATTGACGATGGGCAACAAAGATGGAAACATCAAAAGCAACAACAATATTGCAATGATGATAAAAACAGAAAGAAAAAGTCGAAAAAGGAATTTTTTTTTTTTTGAAGAGAGAAAACTGACCTCCTTATCAGGAGCACATTCTTCCTCGTTGCAATCAGAATCATCAGATTGAGCTCTGAGAGTGAAAAGCTTCAAAAAACTTCTCTTATTTAAGGACTGATGTTTGCTGAAAAGTGTTGGAGAAGTGAATGAGCATGTGTTGGCTGATATCATAGCCTGTGATGCACATGCCATTTCTTCTTCTTCTCCTTCTTGTTTCTACTATCACAGGATTAAAGGGTACCCAGAAATTGCACAGAAAAGAACACAATTCAGCGGCACTCAAAATCAAAACGTTGTGGCTTTCTTTGTGGGTTAGTAAGTACTAAACTAGACAAGATTTTAGTGGGTGAGAAAGATTTTGAAAGATTTTTATCTGGAGATGCGTCATATGTGTGGTGCTAGACTACACGTTGCTCCACTCTGGCCCTTGGATTTGATACTCTACAGAACCAGTGAGACAAAAACATACCACAACATTAAATAAAACAGATTATTATTTCACCACTTTTATGGCTAAAGTAAGCCTTTTTATTTCTCCAACATTTTTAGTATTACAATTAAATTATTTTTTAGTTTAATTTTTATTTATTGACCATTACAAATGGAGGGTGGAATTTGACTCCAATAATGTCCCAAGAGTTCGGCTACTGGGACAAACATCACAATAAATAATTATTTCATCATTAAAAAAATCCCAACAAGAAATAAATTTATTAACATGTGCTAGATAGTTCATGTATATTTAAATAAAAATCAGGTATAAAAAATAAAATATACTAGTAATGAATCCATATAATGCGCAGACTGTACATAAATATAATAATTTTTTTAGTCTAACATTATCCAAATATTTTAATTTTTATATAGATTTAATCATTTTTGGTATAATTTTATCCAAGTCTTTTAATTTTTTTTATCCGTAACTTAATAGCTAAATTTCATGGTATGATGTGTGAGAATTAGAAAAAGTTGAAAAATAAAATGTTGTATCATCCAAACTAAGCCAGCTACAAAAATATTTTAATTGACCTACATGCCTTTATATATTAATAAAAATTTGAATAATTATTCAAAATATAAAATACTTCTAAAAAATTTTAATTGGATCGTCCAATCTGTTTTGTGTTAAAAACCAAATGCCACCTGAAGGCCCTAATCCCAATAACCTGATAAAAGGCCAATGAGCATGGAGACTCTAGTCCATTTAGGACTACGTCAGTACCTCAGCTTCTAGCCCAGTAATCCAGGCAAGTGTGGTGCATTTGCTTCAAGTAAAATTCATACAACGAAGACCAATAAGAAGCTAGAGTATATACACTGAGAACTAAACCTTTAATAAAAGAAGTCTCTACTTTCTATAAAAAGTGTTTCATGCAAAATGCAGGTTTTGCATCGGCTCAGCTCAGGCTTCGCTATCTAATCAACTTCAGCTGATATACTTTGCAAATTCATTGCCAATGCCACTTCCAAGACCAGTGATCAAAGCTTTTATTTCTGCCATCATAGTGGAGCACATGCCTAAATGAATCATCGACCCACCTATTCAGCTCCAATTACAATACCTCAGCGCACCACCTCGTGTGGACTGTTACACTCCTTGACGCAAAAGTTCAGGCTTTCTTGACCAGTACTGTTCAAATCTATGCCTTGCATATTCCATGTAATCAAAATCAATTGCATTGACATGTTCCTAAAAAAGAACAAAAACATTGTTAAGCTTGCAAAATTTAACCCATGACCATTTGAACACACATTCTAGGAATTTATTTCTTAGTGTGCCATGTCCGTCGTCCATTTCGTGGTCCATGTCTCAAGCCATCAAATCATCTCTGAAGTAGTTTTTAAAATGATCGTGAAGTTTCCATTAAGAAAGCAAAGATAAGAAGGATGAACGTACTGATATTATCCCCCACAAGCCCCAAAACAGATGGCTCGCAAGTGTGTACTTCTCAACATCTTCCAGGAGCTGCTTCACCTCAGTGTCACTAACTTGATCACCTGCTGCATGACAACACAATAGCTTCTAATATAGGTATTGATTAGGATTACTTTATATCTGCTTTACTAATCAAATCACTTTCAATCCTTTATCAAACCCAAAGAAACAAGAATCTCAATGTTAGTCCATTAAAATATGCCTTGTATTCTAAACTCACAAAGGTTGGATATCAATAGAATATCAAGTAATTGAGATTTCCATAGTTATTCTAGTTATACTTTCAAATTTCAAATGGTTGTAGAATTGCATCATATGTAGATGCAAATATATTGCCGTGATGTATAGGGATACTCTTTTTGCCAACCAGGATTTACAGAGAAATATCAAACACCACAGGTCCTGGAAACTGCATTTTTGAACTTAATAAAGCTAACTCTGAGCTAAACAACAAAAAGCACCTAAAACCAAGGTAAAAGACTGATACCTGAAGAACTCAGATATACATGCACAAACCTTTGGCGCTCCTCCAAACCTACAGATAGACATGTGTAAAGAAAGTGCTTTCATAGACAGGTAAAATAAGCACATAGAAACATAATGGTTACATACCAGGGTATTTGCTGTAGTCCATAACGTGAGGTGTATCAGAGTGATAGTCAGCTGCCATCTCACAGAAGTGGTTTGCTATGTCAAAGGCAATGGGATTGTAACTAGAATATTCATAATCCTGAGAAGGGAGCACATAATCATTGCTGCATATTGTTAATTAGGTATCATTGAATAAAAGTTGCTATGCAGGGATATTTTTCACTTTTTAATGTGAGCTAATAGATTTATGCATTACATTAACTATATAATAAAAGAGAAACTTACTATTATGGTTATTGCTTGTGTCTCTTCATCAATCATTATGTTACCATATTGTAAATCATTATGACAAAAACCAATTCTTTGATCTCCATAGAGCTCCTTTTCCAATAGTGAAATTTCCCCCTCGAGGGCATCCAAGCGAAAGGCTTTAGCTTCTTCAGGAGAGCACACATTCTTAGCTGTTTTCAGCCAATTTCTGAAAAATCAACAAGAACTAAGGTAACTGTAACAATAGTTGAAGAGCGCATAATGAGACACATGAATTGGCATGCACAGAACCACATCATTTGCAGAAAAGGAGAAAAGGAAAAGGCAAAGGAACATACCGCAACCTAACCCACAGCCAGACATTCCTTGAACCAGGCATCTCAAGACTATGAAACTCCTTCAATTTAGCTGCTATAAGGGCAGATATAGCTGGATCACGCAAATCACATGCTGATAGCGTCTGAAATTCACGAATAGAGAAAGCAGGCAATGCTTGTTTCAGAAAGGGAACATAAAATCCATACAAAGCAATCTATTGATCAACCATTATGTTGTCACTCACCAATGATTGGGAACAATATCTTCATAAAAATAACTCTATGCATTCTCATAACAAGTAATAAACCAACATAAAAATAAATTTCAATTCCAATTCTAGATTATTAAGAAAGCAATACCCGGGCATGTATGAACTCTTCAATTCGCCCATTTGAGAACCGTCCAAGAAGACGAGGACCCTGTCCTTGTTTAGACATGAACTCAAAAGTCTTGATCTCATTATTCCTATCAAAAAACACCTCCACACCCTCACCATAAATCCTAACAAGAACTTTATGCGAACCATTCTGAGATTTCGTTGGCCACTTTATTTGAAATACCTCATTCGTCATTGCACCTTTAAGAGGTATAATCTGCAATGCATTTGCATCAACTACATCTTCCCATTTTGAAGCTAATGACTTCAAAATCTCCCTTGCCTCTATTGGTATTCTACTCTCGTTATTCATTGTTGCATTCACCACAGCACCCATAAAACACAATTTCAACTAAAAATCACACCATAAATTGCAACTTTTCAATGTGAATGGTCTGATCTGAAACCCAAAAGAATGCTAAAAATCATTAGCTATCAATTCAAGAACATAAAAAGATAGTTTCTTTGATCATTATCATTTATCATTCAATTTCAGCATCATAGATTCTATTACAATTGATTTAAAGCAACCAAACACGGCCTTATCAGACTCAATTAATCAAATCAAGTCACAGCAAAATCTTTCAACAAACAATAACGCTGGCCTTTTTCGATTGGATTCTTTTTCTAACGAATGATACAGATTGTTAATAATAGCAGGAAATAAAAACAATACAGATCGGCTTCTCGCCTGGAAATTTCTTTTTGGCTCCCTCCGTTCCGGCACCGGCTAACGGTTATGAAATTTTGCGGGAAAGAGAGGAAACACACTGGGGTTTGTTAATAGAAGGCGAATCTGTAATTCAAAGGATTGATTTTTGACCGTTGGATTTAAGAAAAATTGTTGACGAGATGTTTTAAAAAAGCACGATGCTATCAGCGCTGACGTGGCGAATTATTGGCAAAATGGAAGGTGTGCCAGCGAGACAGCTGGTGGTGGTGGCGGTGGCGGTGATTGGGAACAGAACAGAAGATCCACCGTTTATGCCGTTAAACGACAATCATTCCAGTTGTCGTTCAACAGCTACAAGTAAACTAGGCTTAATTGCAAAAAAATAAAGAGCCCATAACCAATTCGGTTTTGGGCCCTCTGGGATCCCTGAGATGAAATCGGGTACTGGAGCCATGAAATTGACCCGGTTCTGAAGCTGTTTACTTACAGAGCACTGAGGGGTTTAGAACAGGGTTTATCATACTGTGCTCAAACCACCAAATTTTCTCTGCAAAATCGGAGGAGAAAATAAATAAAAATTCATAATCAACGATGGGACTCATGCAGATGGATTCTTCTATTGGAAACCATCAGTAGGTTCTTCTTCTTCTTCTTCTTCTTCTTTTTCTTCTTGTTGTTCCTGTGTGTTTAAAGGTTTTATATAGTTTTAATTGGTGTTTATCTCTGTAATTAAGCCAAAATGCTGTTGGGCAATTAATCGATAAGCAAAAGCTCGCTGCTCCTGTCAAATCAACCGTTGATAAATTCCAACTTATTCCTGAGTTCTTAAAGGTAATCATTTCGACTCTCTCATTTTTGTAATCTAAGAAAGAAATTTTAATTTTATTTTATTTGAAGAAGTTTGGCGTATTTATTATTATTATCATTGTTGTTGTTGTTATCATGATTAGGTGAGAGGACTAGTGAAGCAGCATTTAGACTCATTTAATTACTTTGTAAACGTTGGTATAAAGAAGATTGTTCGTGCCAACGATCGAATTG
The DNA here is from genome assembly GCA_949671775.1 of Mallotus repandus. Lineage (NCBI taxonomy): Eukaryota > Viridiplantae > Streptophyta > Magnoliopsida > Malpighiales > Euphorbiaceae > Mallotus > Mallotus repandus. Next base: position 9,436 of record CATIWM010501794.1, read on the forward strand.
TATCCACTGTTGATCCTGGCATTTATCTTAGGTGGTTTTTTTTTTTGTAATTTTTTGTTTTGGCCATCTTAATTTAGTCATTTATCTATTTTGAATTATCTGATCTGATGGAATAACTTTGAGCATATGTGCATGTATGTTTGTTGTTAATTGATTATCCAGGTTTAAAGATGTCAGGATTGGTACCCCTTCGGATATGATTGATGGTGTTAGTGAAGAACTCAGTCCTCAAATGTGCCGGTTATCGGACAGGACGTATGTGGTCATTCATTAATACTTTTATCTTTTGCTAGATTTTTCATTTCCAAGAAGCAATTTTTATTTTTTTAAAAAAACTGGCATGACTTCTGAATTTGCAACTTTTTTGGCATTTTTATTATTTATTCATAAATTTTTAAATCTCAATTGGCTTGAATTTTAGGTATTCTGCACCAATATTGGTCAATGTAGAGTATATTCAAGGAAGCCATGATCAGAAAACCAGAGTGGAAAAGGTAGTCAGAGAATTATTGATATATCTCGTAGTATTAAAATGTAATTTTGGGTGTTAAAAATTGTAGTTATTCTTGCAGAATGATGTTGTTATTGGAAGAATGCCTATCATGTTACGTAGTCGCTGTTGTGTATTATATGGAAAAGATGAAGCTGAACTAGCAAGGCTAGGTTTGTTTGCATTGACCACAAATATGGCTTTTTATTGCTGCATGTATATATTAATATTTTGTCTTTGCTTCTTTTTTCTCTGTCAAATTTAGGTGAGTGCCCATTGGATCCTGGAGGATATTTTGTTGTAAAAGGAACAGAGAAGGTGATTTACTGACTTTTTCACACTAATGTCTTTAACATTTGCAAATAGTACAGAATGCATCAAAGCCTTGCATTTGTCTGTGCACACCTTTTGTGCTGCAATGATTTGTACAATATGATTTCTTGATGATGGGTATTTCCTTGATGATATGTTCTGTGAGTTTCATAATGTATGGTCTGCAATTGTACTACCAACTTGTTGAATTCTTGTTGTGAATCCTACTCTATCCTTGTGGCATCTGTCATTAAGATGGCTGCTGACTGAAGATTTGAGAGTGATATTTGTTACTATTGTGAATTTTTTAATGCATTTTTTTCCTTTTTCTTTTTTGGTTATTAAGTTGTCAAAATGAAAACCTTAGGCTGAGGCCATGTCGAAATAGCTGTAGTTGCAGGAATCCCTCTTCAATGTGGCATCTTTCTTGGACCTCTTGAGCATCTGATCCTCACTTCCTGCGCACAAATCATCTGTTCAATCATTATAAATTAATGATATTAAAATATGATTAGAATGTGATTTGAAATTTTTTATTTCTATAGATGAAATAACTTAAATATGTTTAGACTGTGATTTAAAAATTTTTCTTTCTATAGATGAAATAAGTGCATGTTAGAAGGTAAAGGTAGCAAAGGGCATGTGTACAAAATCTGGCTTGCAATTTGATGATGCTGAAATTATTTATTTGCCTGTCCTTGAGATTTTCTGCTCTCTTTTGTTGTCTTAATGAGGTTACCTAATAGGACATCCCTCTTTTCTTGTGATAATTTCCCTCATTAGCATGTTTTCACATCGAAATTTCTTTCAGGTGATTTTAATACAAGAGCAACTTTCAAAGAATAGAATAATTATTGATACTGATAAGAAGGGAAAGTAAGTTCCTTTTTATTATTCTTATGTCAATTTCTATTTGTCTCTCCTTGATATAATTTATTACTGTGGTACTCTTTAAATGGTGTTTCTCAAAAAGTTTTGGACTGTTCTGATGATAAATTATAGTTGATATTGTTTTTTCTGATGTTTTCACTCAATTTGCTTACACTTCATCGGTTTGGCTCCTTATGGTTGTTTGCTATCTGTTTTCAGTATAAATGCATCTGTTACAAGCAGTACAGAGGCAACAAAAAGCAAAACAGTTATTCAGATGGAGAAGGAAAAGATGTATCTATGTCTCAACCAATTTGTAAAAAAGGTTCTTGTTTCAAAGTTCCTTTTATTTTCCTGATAGTTAAATTAATGTTTGTTTACTATGACTTCCTATGGTTGTCTTTGGTTGATCATGGATTAATTATTTTCAAAATATTTTATAGATTCCTATTATGGTAGTAATCAAGGCTATGGGAATGGAAAGTGATCAAGAGGTTGTACAGATGGTGGGAAGAGATCCTCGATATAGTGCTCTACTTTTGCCATCTATTGAGGTGATCAAGCATAAATTGTTGCTTTGGGGTCAATATCAGTTAACTTACTGGACAATTTGATTGCACATTGGACAATAATTAATTGGGAGCATTTTTCATATTGCAATATTTTGTGATTGTCATCTGCAAATCAAATTAGCAAATCAATTATAATAAGTTTGCAATTCTTTTTCCTGAAATTGAAAAAAAATGTGTACTTGTTTATTCTGTAACATCGCTCTCTCCCAATCCAAATTTTTTTAGAATTCTTTTTTTATTTTCTTTTCCTCCCCAGGTAGTAAGCTAATATCTAATCTTGCTGCTTTGTTCTCAGGAATGTGCTGGTTTGAATATCTACACACAGCAAAAAGCTTTGGAGTATCTTGATGGAAAGGTATGATGCTCTTGTTTATGCACTTCATAATATCTGGTGTTTCTGGTATTGACATTCATGATTATATGCACAAACATAGACATTGAAGTGAGAATTTAACTGCAGTTCATTTTCTTGTGAATCTCTTGCTTGCCAAGTATCAATACCGGAAATAACTGGTAACATGCATCCAGTTGATGAAGACTTCTTGTTGGTTGGTGTTTAAGTATATGTTGCTATTATGTACAGTTATTAACAATATGATATACTTATTCCATCTATATTTCCTGTTTATTTCACAATTTTCGCTTATAAAACAATTGCTTTCACATAACTTGCAACTATGTAATTGTTGGTCTATTTCCAAACCATATTGTTATGGTACGCCTGTAAAATAAAAAAGGATTTAATTCAACATGACAAAACTTGATTTTGAGTTACTTCTAACTAGTCAAGACTGTTTGCTTATTGACTAATTGTTATGTGAAAATGGATAGCTTGCAAGCCCATTAGAAGAGACCTATTTGTTTTTCTGTTTATTGGATAGACAGTTCCTATTCCATACTGCAACGTTCTTTAAAGTAGGTGTTGTAATTATTGAGCATTTGACAGATCAGACATTGTCCATATAACTTAAGTATGGTACATTCATCACTGTGGGTATTATGCTCCAATCTCGTCTTAGACATATCATTAGGGTGGTAAAGCCAACAAATTTTGATGATATCAATAGTTAACGTTTATGGCATCTGAAATAGGAATTACTTTATGACCCCACACATGATACTGTTATTTAGTACCATCTACTATTTGGATAGCATTTGAAGGTTTTGTTAGTTGAATTGCTGTTGCAGGTTCTGGCCATTATGCTTTTGCATTTTGCATCTTAGGTCCTACCATTTGAATCTTTGTGTTATATAAGGATGCTCCTGCTGCCAGCCTTTTAAGCATCTTTTAAAATTTTGTTCAATTTATGTTTGTTGGTTTCAATGGTGTTATTGTTGACCTCATAAAACTTTTGTAGTTGTATTGTTATCTGAATCTATATTCAAGTTCTCAGCTAATTATTAATACAAGTTGTTGGGTGCTGCAGGTGAAAATGTCCACATATGCTAGTTCTTCATTTCGAAAGGTTTTCCTTCTTCTTTCTCTTGTTATATTCACATGCTTACACTAGAAGATATTGCATCCTTATATGTTTGTTTTCTGGGTTTGCGTTTAACATTGAACGCTGTGGATGTTTTGAGCAGGAAAACAGAGCTTTGTCTATTCTTCGAGATGTCTTCCTTGCTAATGTTCCGGTAGGTTTTATCTCTTATTTACCGTTCAAATAAATTTGCCAATAGGCAGTTGTTTAATTTCAACCTCTGTTTTTATGACTTAAGGTGCATAAAAATAATTTTCGTCCAAAATGTTTATATGTTGCGGTAATGTTGCGGAGGATGATGGAAGCTATACTGAACAAGGATGCAATGGATGACAAGGTAAGCAATTTAGTCACATGGAACATGAGCATATCTTATTTATGTTTCTTGCACTTAAATAAGTAGAATCTATAGAGAAGGAAAAGAAAATCAATAGCCATGGGGTTACACTAGTCTGCTAACATAAAAAGATATTCTCTGAAAAAAATTGGGAAGCAAATAATTCTTTTATGAGAAAGGATCAGAATATGAAATTACCTAGAATGAAAAGCAAACAAATCTTTTGTGACAAAGAATCTCAAGGTAATCAAGATGTGGTTGATGGGAAGCCATTTACTAAAGGATGGGGTTGTTATCATAAGGTACAGATTACTCAACACTCTTGAACCTTGCCTTTTCCTCTCGTTCAAAAGATATGCAGCTAGTGCAACTGAGGTGGCAGCCTAGGGTAATCCTGCTGCTGTCAGCAGCACCACTGGAGGCACCACTTTGGCTACCATCAGCAAGGGTTAGCCAATTCTAGAGGAAGCTTTTTCTCTGTGTTTTTTAAGATGTTTTAAGTTTTTGTTTTTTCATGGTAAAATGGTGGATTAGTATTTTAGTTTTCATATGTTTAGATCATCTGCAGATTAAGCCTTTTCCACTTGTAGGATCCGTTGTTTGTGTCTGATTATATGTCTCAAACTAATTGTTCTCATCCCTTTTATAGGATTATGTGGGCAACAAACGACTGGAGCTATCTGGCCAGTTAATTTCTTTGCTCTTTGAGGTATTATGCTACCATTCCTAGTTGCTGCAAATGCTACATGTTTTAAATTCTATCTTTAACTCTTTCTCACACACTGTCTGTGTTGGCCATGCATTATAGGACTTGTTTAAGACAATGATTTCTGAGGTTCAGAGAGCAGTAGACATCGTCCTTGCAAAACCTAATCGGTCTAGCCGGTTTGATTTTGCCAATGTAAGTGCCATATGTTATTGATGCAAATGTAACGCATGTGAATTTGAGCCCAATGCGAGAATGTCATGCATGTTTTTCTAATATGTTTTTCCTTCAATTGCATATTAGTCTTTTAGCTTTAGAAATTTCAAAATTGTTCCTTACTTTTCAATTGGTGATAGTGAAGTTGTATGTGCTTCTGCTTGTACAAACCATATTGAAAAGGTTTACGTGCATATATATTTGTTGGTAATAGTATACTTTCTTATTCTAGGCAGAGGTATTGTAAATGATATTTCCAACATCAATCCATACTTCAGTATGGTACAACTGCAAAAGACATCCAAGGCTGAACTTGTCTTGCTGAAAATATTTTTCCAGGAAAAGATTTCAGTCTTTGGTGTGCCTAGAAAAAAAAGATCAACAACCATAGTAAAGGAAAATTTTTCTTTTTAAAAAAGGAAGGCATTGTCTGGACGTGTACAAACTTATGAGTAGGGAAAGAATTCACTGAATAACAACATAAATACTTGAATAACTTCTTTTCTTTCTTTGTGTTTCTTCCTGGTCTCAGCATTTGCTAAAGAATAATATTACTAATGGACTAGAAAGGACACTCTCCACTGGCAACTTTGATGTCAAACGGTTTAAAATGCACAGGAAAGGCATGACACAGGTTCTGTAACTTTCCCTTTTAATCCCCATGTATATAGTTTAACCTTTTTTTGTATTTCATTATTTTATTTTCATAGAACAAACTGATAGAGTCCGCCTTTGGTAGGTGTTAGCTAGATTATCCTATATTGGAAGTTTAGGCATGATGACAAGGGTCTCACCACAATTTGAGAAGTCTAGGAAAGTAAGTGGACCCAGAGCATTGCAACCTAGCCAGGTAACATTTAGTGTATGCTTATATTGAATTGGATGATTTTATGTTGGTGTTCATGTTCATATGTATTATTGCTGACCCTTGAGTTATTTGGTTTAGTGATTGCTCTGCTTTTTTTGTTTTAGTGGGGTATGCTTTGCCCTTGTGATACTCCAGAAGGTGAAGCTTGTGGACTGGTGAAGAATTTGGCCCTAATGACTCATGTTACAACTGATGAGGAAGAGGGTCCATTGATTTCTCTGGTATGTCTTTTAGTTAAAATAATTGTTTGTTCTCAGAGGGTAAACACAATATGCTGGATTGGAATTAGAAAAACAATAGTAAGAATGTATAAAAGAAAACCTGCTATGTTTATTAATTTGAATTACGTTCTATGCATACATCTTTATGAAATTATTTGACAAAATATGTGTTTCCTGGACTGCTACAGGCATCTTGAGCTGTAGTCTACATGATCCTATCATAAGCAATATCAATAATTAGCCTTGTTATGTGTTTGACTGCTACAGGCATCTTGAGCTGTAGTCTACACGATCCTATCATAAGCAATATCAATAATTAGCCTTGTTATGTGTTTGGCACGTATTCTTTTTGCTATATGCCTGGCAGTGTGTTATTTGTTAAGCTCCTTGTGAGAGCTTGTGCTTGTTGTTGCCATTTTCTTTCTTTGATTAATTTTCTGCACTTTTGCCTTTCAAATTTTATCACCAGACACATTAATGGCATCTGACCTTGAAAATCGAACTTAGTATTGGACCAGCTCTTAACAGAAGATTTATTTATCAGCCCAAAAACCTCACCAATAGTAATGATTGTTGTCTTTGGGAATTTTCCAGCAATCCTTAATAGGAAGCTGTATAATTTACTAACTATGTAATTGTTAACTCTTCTTCACACATAACTCCCCTGCTTCCTTAGTATTCTGGTTTCTTTTCCAATACTTTTTGCTATCAAATTTCCCGCTCTTGCATTTAAAATTTAACGTTCTACAATCCTATATAGTAATCATGAAAAACCAAGCCTTTTCTTCCTTTACTTGTGAAGGAGAAGAAGAATATACATGCCTGGGGAAAAGTAGCCAAGAAAGTTGAAGTCTACTTAGTTCTTTTATACCTTTTTTTATACTTTCTGCTGGCATATAAGTTAGCATTTTCAATTACTTGCTTTTTACATAGGTGCCTGTATGCGTGCTTATATGTGTGTGGCTGTGTGCCCAGTTGAGGGTATGTGCTCTCCTAGCATCGAAGAGAAATTGTTATAACTATGAGACTAATGTTTATTGCGATAGTGCTATTGTTTGGGCGTTGAAGACTTGGAACTTCTTTCTGGAGAAGAGCTTCATACACCAAATTCTTTTCTGGTTATATTTAATGGGCTCATTCTTGGCAAGCACAGAAGGCCGCAGGTAGACTATGGTTTCAATTGGATGAATACATGTGCTTAATTTGCTTATTTTCAGTAACTTTCTTCTTGATCCCCTTCCCTTGTTCAGTATTTTGTTACTGCCTTGAGAAAGCTGCGACGAGCTGGCAAAATTGGCGAGTTTGTTAGTGTCTTTGTGAATGAGAAGCAGGTAACTTCTTCTGCCATACCTATTAGAAATGTGATATCAACATAGATGGTATATCAACACAGAAGATATGTTGTTTATTTAAGATGTGCTATATGATTTTCAGTTGGCGGTTCTGATATAGGATGGTTAGAGTATATTTGTAGGATAGGTTAGGGTTTAAATTATATATAACTGGTCTGAGGTATGGATCTGAATATGGCAGTAAATAATTACCACGACTATGAAGCTCCATTCTGGTTTCTAATGCAAAACTAGGGAACTTACTATATTTAGCAGTTCAGCCAGGAAAGAGAGACCGTAATAAATTACTGGAATCTGGAAAATAGTCAGAATTTGTAATGTGATGCTCTAGGGATCACACTTTACTAATTTGATTAAGAAATTCTAGTGACACAGGATGAGGAAATTTAATGTAGTGTTATGGCTGGGTTCTTATACAATTATAATGAAGGGCCAATTCACAAATGCAAGAGCAATTTTAGTAACCAATTCTAAGAGGCTTCTGGCTACAAATTTTTTGCTGCCACTTGCTTATTAAATTGTTTGTCAACTGTAAAGAGAAATGGAGGAAACAAAGTTGGAAAATCTTTATTTTTTTATTTCTTGTATTAAGTTGACTGGTAAATTTTGGGGGCTTATGATAATTAATTAAATGGCTGATCTTATGAGGAAAAATGTTTCCCAGCGTGCTGTGTACATTGCTTCTGACGGAGGTCGAGTTTGTCGTCCACTAGTTATTGCAGATAAAGGTGTATCAAGGATTAAAGAACACCATATGAAAGAGTTGCGGGTGAGTATTGATGTATGTGGTAGTACTCTGCACGAAGAATGGTTACTGTAAGGCTGATTTAATTTATTTTTACTTTTCAGGATGGAGTCCGCACTTTTGATGACTTCTTACGTGAGGGATTGATTGAATATCTTGATGTCAACGAGGAGAACAATGCTCTGGTTGGTTCCCATCTAACGATCCCAAAGTCTTTGGTTGTTGTAAAGTTGTAGTGCTCTTGAATTCCCCCTTTATGGGATGGTCTCAGATTTTTTAATTTACAGATAGCTTTGTATGAAGGAGAGGCTACCCCTGAGACAACCCATATTGAGATAGAACCTTTCACCATTTTGGGTGTTTGTGCTGGGCTAATACCATTTCCTCATCATAATCAGTCCCCAAGAAATACATATCAGGTTTTATTGTGTAATTCTTAAAATTAATGATGATGCTTTTCCATGAACTGAAGAATTTCACTCATATTTTGCTTTGCATCATTGATCAGTGTGCTATGGGGAAGCAAGCCATGGGAAATATTGCATACAACCAGGCAAGTAATTCTTCTATCATTTTTCATCAATTTTGTGAAGGAATGAAACTATTGTTGCATATCCCTTATTATGTTGATTTATTGCACTTTTTAACTGGAATTGTTTAATTGTGCTGTCGCAATGAAGTTTAATAGTTATTCAGTATAGGCTGGTTATTTGATTTTTTTGGTACATACATGCATGAAACCAAATGTTGGAAACAGTGCACGTAGATCTTTCATGCTGTTGTTATTCACCACAAAATAACATCATTTTTGCTGTAATTGTTGTTGCTCCTGCCTGCCTAGCTTACTTATGAATCATAAAGACAGTTAGGATTCTTTGGCTTCGTATATAACTCAGTAACCATTGATCATTATGCATAAATGAATAAATCATTCACTGAAGAACATGGGCATAATTTTAACTCTCTGCATAACTTTGGTGTTTTACTGTATGGGCATGGCTAATACAATTGAACTGGTTATAGATGTTTTCCTTTCAGAGGAAGACACAATGAGTTAAATCTGATTGAGCAGTGCTATATCGAAATGGGTGGTAGCTTACTGTTTCCTCCCCTTCATTTCCTGAATCCTGATAGAAGTTTGATAATGAGAATTGCTCGAGTTCCTTTTCTTCTCGCATTGAATAGCCAAAAAAATCTTTACCATGAAGTTTAAATGAAAAATACACGAGGAATATTTAGGCCTGATATGTAACAATTGTTACCTAGTTACTGGCTCTATCCTTCGTACATTTTCATGTTCTATTGCTGATTTCAATTTTAGTTGGACTAAATATACTAGGATTAATTTATCAGTCAATGAATGGTTTCCTTTTCTATTACTGCTTCTCTTCCCTGCAAACAGAAAGATAATATGGTGTTTTGGCAATTTTATGAAAAACTTCGTTGATATATCTACAAGTTCGTATTACAGAGAATTTGTTCTGTGCTTAACTTACGACCATCATCTCTTGATTTCTGTAGTTATTCCGGATGGACTCCTTACTTTATCTATTGGTGTATCCTCAACGGCCTTTATTGACAACAAGGACAATCGAACTGGTAATTGTACAGCATAATGTAAATGTAGTGTGATGGTAGATATCATGGGATGTGAATTAATTAGTTGACTTTCAGGTTGGTTATGATAAGCTTGGGGCTGGTCAGAATGCAACTGTTGCTGTGATGAGTTATAGTGGCTATGACATAGAGGACGCAATAGTCATGAACAAGGCATCTTTGGATCGTGGATTTGGCCGCTGTATAGTAATTAAAAAGTATGCAACTTTGCAAAGCTGTTACTTTTTATCTTCTTGTGATTGCAGAATGAAATGCTATAGTTGTTTTCTTAGGATGACTTTATTGCACTCAGAAGCATTTGTGGTTGCTTATTTCTGTTGTGTTCCATCAACAGGTATCCTGCCATTAAACAAAAGTATGAGAATAATGCATCAGATAGAATATTGAGGCCAGAAAGGGGCATTGAAAGGGAAAGGGTAATGATATTAGTTGATTTGGCTACTATAGATAATTACTCCAAAGTGAATCTTGAACAGTGTTTGGATGGCAGTGGCAGACCTACCTGCATGGATGTCAATAACCATTTTTGCCCTTACCATTGGATGATTCTTTCTTCAGAGTTTGAGCAGCAAAAGTCTTTATATGTTTATTTGCATGTTTTCACTTGTGTAGATATTGGACTATGATGGAATTGCTGCTCCTGGGGAAATTATTAGACCAAATGATATCTATGTCAAGAAGGAGTGCCCACTTGAAACCATGGGACCAGTAAAAACTACTACTGCAGCATTAGAAAATATGTCAGTAATTCACTGATTAATTGTTGTTATTATTTTTACATCATTGTTAGTGACACTTCTTTTCAATATCCAGCAAATATCGACCTAGCTATATTTCATATAAAGGTCCTGAAGGGGAGTCGCCTGTGGTTGATAGAGTTGCTCTCTGTTCAGATTGGAAAAACAATCTATGTATCAAAGTCATAATCCGCCACACTCGTAGACCAGAGGTAAAGGAATCTGTCTTAACTTGTGGGATATAAATGCTAGGTTTTTTGCATGCATGTGCTCATTATCTAGTTTTGCGTATTCTTTCAGGTTGGTGACAAATTTAGTAGCAGGCATGGGCAGAAAGGTGTTTGTGGTACAATCATTCAACAAGAAGATTTCCCTTTCTCAGAACGTGGCATTTGCCCTGATTTAATTATGAACCCTCATGGATTTCCAAGGTAATGTTCTCCTCTCACATATTGATTATTTTCACATTGTGGAAACTGAAAGGGAATAAAGAACAAATTATAGAGAATGATTTTCAATGGTTTCCTGAATCTCAATTGAGAAATTTCTTAAATTTAAATCAAATTGAACCTAATTTCTGAAAAATTGGAGCAAATTAATCAAACAAACATCCCCCGGATATGTCGCGTGAAATCTTTTCTCTCTCAGGGTGCAAAACCTTTTCAAATTCAGTTAGTCTGATTCTGCACTGAATCATTTGGCTGGTCCTCTATGCTTGCAAACCGTTAAAAGTTCTTTTATCTTTTCAACTTCATTTAGTTGTATTTGTGTGAGTTTTATTGACCATTGTGGCCTTGGCTCTGGATGTCTCTGTTTTACATCATAATGAGTCAATTAACCAAAGGAATATAGGCCAAGAAAGACTTTTTTGACCTGGCAGATGTGAATTTGGAGCACTTGTGTCCATAGGCCAGTCAGCCAAAACAATGCGATGCATTTTATTGGGATATTAGTCAATAAGTAGTCCTTGGCTACTGTGAAATTGGTGGGAATTTAATTGGGAACCAGATTTAGAATATGAAAAAACGTAAGATTTTATTAGGGCTATATGTTATGTTCACATTTGCTCTGGCTTTTCCAGAAATTGGTTTCTACTTCTGGCAAGTGCGTGGTCTTGTTTTGAAATTCTTCATTACCATGGAATTTTTATCTGGTCTCAAGAGATTTATATGTTGATCTTTTTGCCATATATATGTCCTCATGGAAGTTGTTATTATTATTATTTTCTTATATATTTCTATCTTGCAAGTTAGAGAATGTTGAATGATGATGCATATTCTTTTGCATTGACTAGTCGAATGACTGTTGGAAAGATGATAGAACTTCTGGGGGGTAAAGCAGGGGTTTCTTGCGGTAGATTCCATTATGGTAGTGCTTTTGGAGAACCAAGTGGTCATGCAGACACAGTTGAAGCTATAAGGTGCTTTCTCATTTCTAGCATGGCCTTTTTTCTTTTCTTCCATCTTTTTAATTGTGGATTCATGTTCTCATATCTATATCTGTGTGTGTGACAGTGAAACCCTTGTCAATCATGGTTTTAGTTACAATGGCAAGGACTTCATTTATTCAGGTCATACTACTTCTCTGAGATCATTGCACGTCATACTACTTCTCTGAGATCATTGCACCTGCCATCTCATATATAGATAGATATAGGAATCTTTTTAGATTTCTGTCAGAACCTGCTGCCAGCAAGTTGTTAGTGTTTTGTATAATGGGAAAACATGCTTTCATTTAAGCTAAAATGCTCATATTAGTGGGACGTTTTTTTTTTTAATCGAATATCTAGCAGTGCAAAGTTTGGTGTAAGGTTTCTGATAATATGATATCCCTAATTTTTCTCCAGGCATCACAGGCTGCCCATTACAAGCATACATTTTTATGGGGCCAATTTACTACCAGAAGTTAAAACATATGGTAAGATTTTTCTCCTTTGTGTTTTGCCATTGTTTGGTGTGTTTTAACACCTGTAATTTGTATGCTTTCAATTTAATGATCACTTCAACAAGAATCTTTTCATTGTATCACATGATTTCAAATGTTTAAATTTTCACTTCATAATTGTCGTATTCTCCTTTGAGGTTATAGGTATTATATACATGCAAAATCTCATTATATTTTTTTTATTTGCTTTGCATCTAGTACAGTGCCCACGCTATGTCCTTTCTGTATAACATTTTACATGATTCTTTTAGGAGGTGATGTGTATCTAATTTATGTGAGTAACAGATTTATTATTGCACCTTCCTATTTTTTAAAAAATCACTATTTTCCAATTTTCATGCTTAGGTCCTGGATAAAATGCATGCCAGAGGTAATGGACCTCGTGTAATGCTAACTAGACAACCTACTGAAGGAAGAGCGCGAAATGGAGGTTTTGATTGCTTATATCAAAATATTTTCTCAATTTCACTTCACTTCACTGCAATAAGATAGTATTTTACTAAACATTCACTTTTCAGGACTTCGAGTGGGAGAAATGGAACGCGATTGTTTGATTGCTTATGGCGCTAGCATGCTGATTTTTGAGCGTCTAATGATTTCAAGTGACCCTTTTGAAGTTCAGGTGACTCAGTGCTCTAGTGGATCATTAGTTTAAAGATGATTTATTGCTGGCTGCTTTGTTTCATAGATTAATGACTTTGACTGCAGTCCAATCACAATAATCCAGCTTCTTCCTCTGTTCCATGCTGTCCCTGTTACTTCAAATTCATGCACTAGTGTTAGCACCTTAATTTTTCATGCATGGCAACATGGTGTTACATTATTGAAATTTTCTTGTCATATGCAATTGCAGGTTTCTTTTATCTGAAATGATCTTTAATAATGTCTCATGAAATCTTCACTCGTCTGCTTGTCATATTTTTATATTTTGTATCTTACGTAAACTAAAGCATTCTACGAGTCAAATTTCTACAAGTCAAATTTTCTTTTGCAGGTTTGTAGAGTTTGTGGTCTGTTGGGATATTTCAGTCAAAAACTGAGAGCTGGGATTTGTTCTACCTGTAAAAACGGTGATAACATTTCTACTATGAAACTACCGTATGCATGCAAGCTCTTACTTCAGGTACCAATTTTGTGGATCTCTGTTCTGCACATCAAACCTTGCTTCTGTCTCTGATACATGTCTCAGTTCAAAGATCTTTTTCCTTTTGGGGAGTAATTATATATTAACTTATTCCTTGCAATGGCTCTTTAACATTCTTGCTCTGTTGATTATACTTCCACTAAGTAACTCCATTACAGGAACTCCAGTCGATGAATATTGTCCCTCGTTTAAAACTGGCGGAGGCATGACCTGAGGGGTAACGATCACTGAACAATGCTGCTCATTGAAACTGCCCAAGGCTTACTGACTGCTTGTTATGAGGCCAAAAAGATGAATCCAAATTTGGGGTTTCCTATTGCTTCAGTGACTGCTTGCTGCAAATACTAGACCAGAGACGAATCTACTTCCTGCAGGTGGTGAAATTGTTCCACTTCATTTAAAACTGCGTAGATTTATGGCTGGTTGACCATAATCTGTGTATATTCCTTTGGAAATGTGCCAAATTGTATCACTTCTTTTCGGAATGATATACACGTTTTATTTACTGTACTATTTTATTTATTTTTTATTTGTTACCCTGTATTTTTCTTGGAAATCTTAGTCACATCTTCAGCTGCAATTGAGAAATGTACAAGAGTCACAAATAATGGTCACATGCAAACTTCTCCAGTTTTTCAAGAGTGAGTTCGCGAATCTGACTCCCTGTGAAGATGTTTCGTGGGATATTCAATGGGATTGCTGAGGAAATTAAATCACTTGTATTGATGATTCAGTCAGTTGTTTTTGTTTATGTTAGCAAGCCAATATTACTGCTGATTGGTTGTCTAAGGATTATTTCTTTTGTGACAATGTTGGGTGGTGGCTTCACTCACCTTATGTAGCGTCCAAATGTAAACGATTCTTAACATGATAACAAGTTTCTTCATTTGCTGTTAGAAAAAAAATGTTTTATTATTATTTTTGGATTATTTGTATCAATTGTTTTGAAGGAAAATGTTGCAAGGTGAATTTTAAAATATATTAACAAAAACTTATTAACTATCCATAATAAAAAAAATTCAGTATGCATCATGTGCTAGGACTAAGTTTTTAAAAACCTCGAATTTTGCCTCAATACTAAAGAAAAGTTCATTTTGTTTTATTTTTTGGTTACCATGGTAATGAATTGTTTTAGATTCATTTAAAAGTAATCACTGTAAGGCATTATTTATTTTGTTAAAACATAAAGATTCAACTCAAATAAATTGTTCCTCGGTCACAATCTAGCCAAAGTTGATTTTGCAAAAAAAATTAAACTTCTGTAAAATTTTCTAACAAATAAAATGTGTATTTATATCTTCAATATTGTAGATTATACTGTAGAAAATAATCTTCAGTTTTTAAATTAAATGAAAATTAATTTCAGATAGAAAATAATCTTTACTTTTTAAATTAAATAAAAATTAATTTCAAAAATTATCTACAATAAAATTTAAATTTTACATCTTATATAGCAACAAAATTGTTTTTAGATTAAAAATTTTCAGATAAAGTATTGTATCGGTAGAAACAAAAATTTCTTAACTTTAATATTACAGCTAACAAATTTAAATAAATCAAATTAAGTTTAAAGGATTTATTTTGTGCGGACCTATATAGTACAAACACGGATACGGAAATAAAAAAAATAGAAATACATACACAGAATATTTATTATTTAAACTGACATATTTAGATAGCATGAATATACACAATCGAGAATATGGAGATATGAATATAGAGACACCTAATATGGAGATGTGCAATAATACATGTCGCTAGTTGCAACAAATTACTATAATACCTCTTTTCATTTTTTTAAATTTTATTTTTTTTGAAAATTCAATTAATTTTTTTAACGCTAAAATCTTAATTGCACACGGATGAATTCATCGTGTAATAATTTAAACACTCGTAATTTGTAAATTATTTTTTTTAAATTTAAAACTTAAATTGCACACCGATGAATTCATCGTGCAAGAATTTAAACACCCGTAGTCTGTAAATAAAATTTTTTTTAATATAAAATCTAATTACACATAGGTGAATTTATCGTATAAGAATTTAAATACCCATAATTTATAAATTTTTCTTAATAATAAAATGAAAAAAATAAAAAAAAGGGGGCATTTTGATTATTATGCAGTGAGCAGCCAACCACATCTTTATCCTGGAGATATGAAACATAGGTGCGAACATTCATAAGTCATGTCATGAAAACATCTTAGCCATTCATTTTAAAATTGAACGGATAAACAGCTAAGATCGTTGAAACGTGAAGTGTCAATTAATTTTATTTCCTTCTTTGCCCCCTAACAAACACTATTTAAGCAGAAATATTCAGTGCCGAAATGGCGCGAAAATCCTTTTTCTCTCTCGCGCGCGCTCTTTTCACCTTCCATGGCCAGCTTAGGGTTTCGTCCTCCTCAATTCTCCGAGGTAAACCCTAACAATTTTTTAATTTCAATTTCGCTACTTAATTCCTTCTTTATCATCATTTTATCATTGAATTAAATAAAATCTGTTCATTTTCTTTGGTTTCAAATTGGATTTGATTTCAGGATTTAGCTTGGTTACCTCCTTGGCTTCAAAATCCTCAAGTTGAATCATCTGATAATCATCTGATAACTAATTCCAGTAATCAATTAGAGAATTTTTCAAGAAGAGGAGAGTGCACATACAATAATTTCAATTTGTTCTTGTCTGGTGATGATCCTTCACAAATCAGTGTTTCTCCATCACCGAGAAATGTAAGTTCTTTTGCGCAATAATTAATCCATTTTATCAGCTTAAATTGTTAAGTTCATGAAAAAGTTTGAATCTTTGTTGGAAGCTGGCTCTAATTTTCGTCTTATGTTTGCTTAGGTAGTTCATTTTTGCCTACGTCTTTCCTTAGATGGGGACTCACAGCAAATTGAGAGCCAAGATTTGAATATTTCTCAACCCTTGGCGCATTGTGTTGAGACTTCAGCTGGTTTGCAGGAGAGATTGTATCAATCAAATGCTCTGGAGAATGGTCGACCACAACTTCCAACCAATAAGGAAGAAATTGAGGTGCAAAATGGTGAAAGCATTGATCAAAATGTTGGTCCATCATCTCCAACCAGTTGTAAGGAGAATCTTGCTATTGAAGAAAAATTTAATGCTAAGCATATCAAATATGCGGTTGAACTCTCTATAGCTGCGTCAGAAGCATTGGTTATACACGAGCTGATGCGACACAGTGGGTCAAATTCAGAAGTTGTATCAGCAGGAGCTATTCTTGAAGCTGCACTCTGTGTTAAGCAAGCCAGGTTGGAGGGTGTAGATGACGGGAACTGCTGCTTATCCAATGAAAATGATGAGATTGATTATCTCTCTGATTTGGATGATAGAATTATGGCAAATGCTTTCCTAGATGTGGGAATTTCTTTTGGTGATGCTGAGGATCAGCATGCTTGTGGTTCAGATGTTTCTCAAGTTAAAGATACTCCTGTATCAGACTATTCTTATGGGCATGACAACGAGTCCAGGCATGTACAGATTATGGTTGATCATGATAAAATTCCCAATGGTTCAGCTTTGGGTTTTAACAACACCAATTTGGCAAGCCTAGATGATGCCTTTTCACATCATCCAGCTGAAGCAATTTCACATGTTCCAGCCATGGCGCAGGTAAAATAATTCTTCTCTTAGCCGCTGCCAAGGCTTGTCTATCCCAAAAAAAAAAAAAAAACAAGGCCGATGGGAAAGTTTTGTATACCTTTCGCTTTCCCATTCCTCAGTTAATTGGCTATCTATAATTCAAATTCAGATAAGATGGATATTCAAGTTCGGTGCATTCTGTATTTAGTACCTGCTTCTTTTCTTTCATATAAAGTATCCCGTTGGGCTTCAAGTATTGATTTTTCTATGATGAATATTTCAGCCTCAGGTTTATGCCAGTCCATCTCCTGCTTGCATTTCAGAAAATGGTGGTATGCTTATCCTGTCTCTTTCCATGTGCTACTTTGGTGAATGTTGGAAGATCTATGTGTGCCTAAGTTCTTCATTTTTTACTTTTCCTGCAGAAAGAGGAGAAAATGTATGTTCTTTAGTTTCAGATAGATTCAGGAGCCGTTGGTTGGGTGGTTGGACAGAGAAGGTGAGGACTGCATTTAATTCCAGTATTCTTGAATCTTCTTATCTCCTCTTTTCCTAGCAAATCATTGAATAGAAGCATCCATTGCTAGGTAATTTCACCTATTTTCCAGATCATTTGACCTTCATCCTCATTTTGTAAAACTGCTAGAATAATGGCTTATTAGTGGTTCTCCTTAAATATGATGGAAGGAAGCTTTTTCTCTATATTTGATTTATATCTGTTTCTTTATCGACAAGCTTTCATAATTTTATCTCATCAGAGTGTATATTTAATATGCATGTTTCATCATTGTTGGTTTTTGTAACATTACAGTCTGTAACAGAGCCCTTTAGTCTGACAATCAGACTGTAACATTATAGTTTGTGATTACAATCTGTAACACTCCCCCTCAAGATGGAGCATAGATGTAAAGATATCCCCTAATTGTT
The DNA here is from genome assembly GCA_949671775.1 of Mallotus repandus. Classification (NCBI taxonomy): domain Eukaryota; kingdom Viridiplantae; phylum Streptophyta; class Magnoliopsida; order Malpighiales; family Euphorbiaceae; genus Mallotus; species Mallotus repandus. The sequence goes on from CATIWM010501794.1 coordinate 27,578, forward strand.
CTCCAGTCTTCACATATCCTGTAGAAATCAAGTCTTGCTGAATTTTCTCACAAACAAAGTGACAATCAATTTCAATGTGTTTGGTTTGCTCATGAAAGAGTGGATTAGACGCAATATGAATTGCAGCTTGGTTGTCAAACCATAATTTGGCTGGTATTGAGACTTTGAGACATACTTCACTAAGGAGCTGATACACCCACATTATTTCACATACAGATTGGGCCATAGCTCTATATTCAGATTCTGCAATTGATCGGGAAACTACATTCTATTTCTTACTTTTTCATGAAATCAAATTTCCTCCAACAAAGACACAATATTCTAAAGTGGATCTTCGATCTTCCTTATATCCTGCCCAATTAGCATCTGAGAAACACTCAATTCTAGTATGACCATGATTGCCATATAAAATACCACGTCTAGGAGCTCCTTTTAGATGACCCAAAATTTGTTCTACTGCCTTCTAGTGATCAACAGTTGGAGATGACATATACTGGCCAACCATAGTAACTGAATATGCAATATCTGGACTGGTGACAGTAAGATAATTTAACTTCCCAACCAATCTTCTGTATCTCTCAGGATCTTCAAACAATTTACCATCTTTTGTAAGTGGCAAATTAGGAACCATTGGAGTACTAAATGGTTTAGTCCTCAATTTTCCTGTTTCAGATAGTAAGTCCAGTACATACTTTCTTTGAGACAAGAAGATTCATTTCTTACTCTTGGTTACTTCAACTCCCAAGAAATACTTATGAAACTGAGTATGAAGAAAGGATTTAAGAGATGAAATCCCTATAGTGTCGCTACAGTGATCACAATGTCGTCTAGACAACTAAAAGAATGATGCCACCATCAGATTTCTTATAGAAAACAGAGCGATCAGACTTACTCTTCTGCATGCTAAACGTCTCAATAGCTTGACTAAACTTGCCAAACCAGGCACAAGGACTTTGTTTTAGGCCATACAAAGGCTTATGATGAGTCAATAGTACAAACTACTATTGACTCAATAGTGCTAGAACATAAACTCAATAGTACAAACTACCTTGATTGGAGTCAAACTATTGAGTTATATTTGCTCAGTATTTCTATGGATAGTCATTTGACTGATGATCCTCCTACAGATGAGTCTAAACTGTCTTGGATTAGAGATGATGCTAGATTGTTCTTACAAATCCGTAATTCTATTGACAGTGAGGTGGTTGGCTTAATAACTCACTGTCGGATGGTCAAAGAATTAATGAACTACTTAGCATTTTTGTACTCTGGAAAAGGGAATATCTCTCGTATCTATGATGTATGTAAAGCATTTTATAGGGCAGATAAAGGCGATATATCTCTCACCAATTACTTCATAGATTTCAAGAGAACATATGAAGAACTCAACATGCTGCTTCCTTTCAGCGCTGATGTAAGTGTACAACAAACTCAACGGGAGAAGGTAGCTGTTATGAGTTTTTTAGTTGGTCTTCCATATGAATTTGAGACTGCCAAATCTCAAATTCTTTCTGGTTTAGAGATCTCTTCTCTACAAGATGTTTTTAATAGGGTGCTCCGTACATAGAATTCGCCAACTGTTTAACCTGCTCAAGCTAACAGTGCTCTTGTTAGCCGTCATAACACATTTGAGGCAGGAAAACAACCATACAAGAGTGACAGTGTTAATAAAGGCCAGGGATCCAACAACTATGATAAGAATACTGGTACTCGTGGACAAGAGTCAGGAGGAATTGTGTCACTATTGTCATAAGCTAGGTCATACCAAGCGAGATTGTCAGAGGCTTCAAAATAGAAAAGCTCAATATGCCCATGTTGTATCTACTCCTGAGACCTCTGAAAAATTTGTTATGATATCTGTAGATGAATATACCAGATTGACTCAGCTTTAAGAAGCAATGAAAATTCAGTCCAGTGCTGAGTCAGGTAAATCCAATACATGTCTAGTTTCCTCCTATTCAAAATGGGTCATTGACTCTAGTGCTTCAGATCATATGACTGGTAATTCTAGTTTATTTTCTAATTTTCAATCACATAAATTTACCTGTCCTGGTACCTTAGCTAATGGTTCCACATCTCATGTTATTGGATCTGAAACGATTAACCTCGCACCATCACTCACTTTATCATTTGTTCTTAATCTACAACAATTATCTTTTAATTTGATTTCTGTAAGTAAACTCACTCGGAGTCTTAATTGTTGTGCCTCATTTTTTCCTGATTATTGTTTATTTTAGGATCTTGTGACAAAGAAAATTATTGGTAAGGGACATGAATATGGAGGTCTCTACATCCTGAATACATAAATACCCAAGTCTATCACTTGTTCCGGAGTTATCACTCCTTTTGAAGCACATTGTCGGTTGGGTCATCCTTCTTTTCCTGTTTTTAAGAAAATTATATCCTCAATTTTGTAACATGTCCTCTTTAAATTGTGAGTCTTATCAGTTTGCCAAACACCATCGTCTCAGTTCCAGTCCAAGAGTCAATAAACGGGCAAATGCTCCTTTTGAGTTAGTACATTCTGATGTTTAGGGTCCTTGTCCAGTTATATCTAAAACTGGATTTTGATCCTTTGTCACTTTTGTTGATGATTATTCTTGAATGACATGACTATATTTGATGAAAAATTGCTCAGAATTATTCTCACTTTTCAGCTTTTTGTGCTGAAATTCACACTTAATTTAGTTAGTCTGTACAAATTTTAAAAAGTGATAATGCTAATGAATCTATGTCAGAACCTTTTCAAAATTTTATGATCAAACATGGTATTCTTCATCAAACATCTTGCGCGGATACAACTTCTCAGAATGACATTGTTGAAAGAAAAAATAGACATCTTCTTGAAACTGCTAGAGCATTATTATTTTAGATGCAGATTCCAAAACATTTTTGGGCTGATGTTGTTTCTACAACTTGTTTTCTGATTAATTAGATGCCTTCCTTTGTTCCATCTAGTGAGACTCATTTTTCTTATTCTCTTTCCTAATAAGCCATTATTTCCCATTGAACCTAGAACATTGGTTGTACTTGTTTTGTTCGAGATGTCCGCCCCCAAGTAACCAAACTCGATCCAAAATCTTTGAAGTGTATCTTTCTTGGATATTCCCGTGTGCAAAACGAATATCGGTGTTATTGTCCTAGTCTTAATAGGTATCTTGTGTAAACTGATGTTACTTTTTTGGAACATACACCATTTTCTTCCTCTTCAGATCTTCCCAGTCAGGGGGAGGAAGATGATTTGCTTTTTTATACTATTACTTCTTCTCCTTCAGCTCCAGTTAAGCCTCCTATCATACATACATATTTTCGACGGCCTTAACCTCCTGTTATTGATGTTGCACCTGCTCCTGATCCTTCTACCTCATGTCCTGATGTGCCAGTTCTTCGTCATTAGATCTTGCTCCGAGTGATGATCTTCCTATTGCTCTCCGTAAAGGTAAACACACTTGCACCTATCCAGTTTCTTCTTTTGTTTTCTATAACCATTTGTCATCTTCTACATGTTCTGTTATTGCCTCTCTCAATTTTGTTTCTATCCCTAAAACTGTTTATAAAGCTTTAGTACATTCTAGCTGGCATGATGCAATGGTTGAGGAGATGAATGCTTTGGATGTCAATGGAACTTGGACCTTGGAAAATTTACCTGCAGGAAAATAGGCTATTGGATGCAAATGGGTGTTTTCAATAAAAGTTAATCCTAATGGATCTGTTGCCAGATTGAAAGCTCGACTTATTGCTAAAGGATATGCTCAGACATATGGAGTGGATTATTCTAACACATTTTCTCCTGTTGCTAAACTTACTTCTGTCAGACTCTTTATTTCTATGGTAGCTACTCATCATTGACCTTTGCATCAGCTAGATATTAAAAATGCCTTTCTTCATGAAAATCTTTAGGAAAAAGTCTATATGGAGCAACCACCGGGTTTTGTTGCTCAGGGGGAGTGTGGGAAAGTATGTCATCTTTGTAAAATGTACTAACTCAAAAGGAGCATTTGCCTGTTTATTGACTCTTGGACTGGAACTGAGACGATGGTGTTTGGCAAACTGACAAGACTCACAATCTAAAGAGGACATGTTACAAAATTGAGGATATAATTTCTTAAGAATAGGAAAAGAAGGATGATTTGCTTGTTTATACTATTACTTCTTCTCCTTCAACTCCAGTTAAGCCTTCTATCATACATACATATTCCCGACGGCCTCAACCTCCTGTTATTGATGTTGCACCTGAATCTGATCCTTCTACCTCATGTTCTGATGCGCTAGATTCTTCATTAGATCCGGCTCTGAGTGATGGTCTTCCCATCACTCTCCGTAAAGGTAAACGCACCTGCACCTATCCAGTTTCTGCTTTTGTTTCCTATAACCATTTGTCATCTTCTACATGTTCTTTCATTGCCTCTCTCGATTCTGTTTCTATCTCTAAAATTTTTTCCATGAAGCTTTAGCGCATTCTGGCTGGCGTGATGCAGTGGTTAAAGAGATGAATGCTTTGGATGTTAATGAAACTTGGACCTTGGAAAATTGACCTGCAGGAAAATAGGCTATTGGATACAAATGAGTGTTTTCAGTAAAAGTTAATCCTAATGGATCTGTTGCCAGATTGAAAGCTCGACTTGTTGCTAAAGGATATGCTCAGACATATGAAGTGGATTATTCTGACACATTTTCTCCTGTTGCTAAACTTACTCCTGTCAGACTCTTTATTTCTATGGCAGCTACTCATCATTGGCCTTTGCATCAGTTAGATATTAAAAATGTCTTTCTTCATGGAGATCTTCAAGAAGTCTATATGGAGCAACCACCTGGTTTTGTTGCTCAGGGGGAGTATGGGAAAGTATGTCGTCTTCGTAAGTCCTTGTATGACCTAAAACAAAGTTCTCGTGCCTGGTTTGACAAGTTTAGTCAAGCTATTGAGCCGTTTGGTATGCAGAAGAGTAAGTCTGATCACTCTGTTTTCTATAAGAAATCTGATAGTGACATCATTCTTTTAGTTGTCTATGTAGACAACATTGTGATCACTGGTAGCGACACTATAGGGATTTTATCTCTTAAATCCTTTCTTCATACTCAATTTCATACTAAAGATTTGGGAACTTTAAAGTATTTCTTGGGAGTTAAAGTAACTAGGAGTAAGAAAGGAATCTTCTTGCCTTAAAGAAAGTATGTACTGGACTTACTATCTGAAACAGAGAAATTGGGGATTAAACCATTTAATACTCCAATGGTTCCTAATTTGTAACTGGTGAATTTGAAGATACTGAGAGATACAAAAGATTGGTTGGGAAGTTAAATTATCTTACTGTCACCTATTCAGATATTGCATATTCAGTTAGTATAGTTAACCAGTACATGTCATTTCCAACTGTTAATAACTGAAAGGCAGTAGAACAAATTTTGGGCTATCTAAAAGGAGCTCCTGGACATAATATTTTATATGGCAATCATGGTCATACTAGAATTGAGTGTTTCTCAGATGCTGATTGGGCAGGATATAAGGAAGATTGAATATTTACTTCAGGATATTGTGTCTTTGTTGGAGGAAGTTTGGTTTCATGGAAAAGTAAAAAATAAAATGTAGTTTCCCGATCAAGTGCAGAATCTGAATATAGAGAGCTATGGCCCAATCTATATGTGAAATAATGTGGGTGTATTAGCTCCTTAGTGAAATAGGTCTCAAAGTCTCAATACCAGCTAAATTATGGTGTGACAACCAAGCTGCAATTCATATTGCATCTAATCTAGTCTTTCATGAGCTAACCAAACACATTGAAATTGATTGTCACTTTGTTTGTGAGAAAATTCAACAAGGTTTGATTTCTACAAGATATGTGAAGACTGGAGAACAATTAAGGAATATCTTTACAAAAACTCTTAATGAGATTCAGATTGATTATCTTTGTAACAAGCTGGGCATGATCAACATCCATGCTCTAACTTGAGGGGGAGTATTATAGACTGTAATGTTATAGTCTGATTGTCAGACTGAAGGGCTTTGACAGACTGTAATGTTATAGTCTGTATATCTGACAAAAGCTCTTAATGGGATTCAGATTGATTATCTTTGTAACAAGCTGGTCATGATCAACATCTATGCTTCGGCTTGAGGGGGAGTGTTACAACCTGTAATGTTACAGTTTGATTGTCAGACTGAAGGGCTCTGTTACAGAATGTAATGTTACAATATGATTGTCAGACTGAAGGGCTCTGACAGTCATACTATTATAACCTGTATATCTGACTTTTTAGCCATTGCAGAAGACTTTCTAGCTCTATACTTGTATATATATATGTTTGTACATTTGATAAAGATAATCAGATTGTAACATTATAGTTTGTGATTACAGTCTGTAACAGTTTTTTTTTTCCAGTGTTTGTAAATCTTTTTTAGATTAATTCCAATTCACCTTGGTTGGTATTTGCTTCTCAGAGACATAAATCAATTGTTAGGTAGTTTATTTTGTATTAACAAAAACACTTGCAGATCATGCTATTCGTCAGTGTTTGTGATTTCAAGTTTGAATATCTAAATTGCTTTTAACAAACTTTCTGACTATTGTTCTGTTCTTGTCGGTATCTTTTCATGTGTTCATTTTCCCTCTTGGAAGGAAGCAGACGCTTCTGCAAAGTTGAAGCAGAGCACAACTAAAGGCATACCGAGGCTTTGTCATTATGAGACAAGCTTTTTTTCTGAATCTGCGGACTTTTTTGCGGATGAGAACTCTTTCGTGCAGAAACATGAAACTGGGTCCACGATAGCTTCACAGTCTAGCAGGCTCCATGTAGGTCTATTTCATAAGGCTGATGAGGGGATATTATTTTCCCAGGAGACTAGGTCTTCTGATCAATCGTTAGTGGATCCTCTTTGTTCTGTTGTTCCTTGCAGTATCTCCTCAGAGAACCCGGGTTCTCTATTAGCTCAGAATCAAGATGATAGAGAAGATGATGCTAAGAACTGTTTTGGCACCAAATTAGAACTTAGGGGAGAGAACTCCCAAAGAATGTCAGATATAAATGATGAACTTGTTCAAATCATTAGGGAAGCTGTACCCACAAATGCTGGTGAAAATTTTGAAGTCCCTGTTCGAAGGACGGCTTCACTAAAGACCTACAGCACACTGTTGCCAAAACATGAAGAAACTTTGAACGGACGGCAAATTGATCAAAATCAACTGTTGTCATCAGAACGTGTTGGAGAACAGATTTCATCAAATGGTTCTTATCAGAGGAATTCTAATTTGTTCTTGCCTCTCAGGTCTGAATTTGAGTGTTCTATCCGAAGAGATCATGGGCAAAACCAGGATGTCAGTGTTTTCAGGAGTTCAGTTTTACACTATGATGAACCTGCAAAAGATGAACCAGAGCAGCAACTTCAGCCTTTGGTGCAAAGGAGGTCACCTCTTGTTCTAAACCGAAGAACACGCTTCCGTTTGCAGCCTTCTGAACTTCTTGTGAGAAACTTAACTGAAGAGAGAACTCCAAAACAGAATGTAGCACGAGGAACTATACATAAGGCTCTTCAGAGAAAAAATATTCAAAAGAAAAAATCTAAGTTGAAAAATCCTCATGGTACTCCTAACTTGGTTAGAAAGCAAGTGCGTTTCTCAGAAGTTGAAGTTGGGCTCCAGGAGAATAAGGACATTCGAGAGCCGCAAACTCTACAAAAAAAGTGTAAGCAGTATTTTTTGTCTAATATACATGTTCTTCACCTTCTTCTAGTTATCAATTCTTATTTCTTTTAAATGTTTTGTTGCTTAGGTTCTGCTAACAGAGCTAATAAAAGGCCAAAATATTCCAAGAAATGGACTGATTCTCTGACTAACGATATGAAGGATTGCTCTATAGGTCGTATTGATGACGTGAAGAGATTGATATTTCATGGTCTACAGTTCTTGCTTACTGGATTTTCGAGTCGAAAGGAAAGAGAAATTGTCGGAGTAGTACAAGAATATGGTGGGATGGTTCTCTTGGATGTCCCAAATCCACCTTCAAATTCTAGGCCTAAGAGAAGTGCGGGATCTAATTACCAACGGCTTCCTATTGTTTTATGTCCAAAGAAGGTCAGTTCAATACTAAGAGTCTAATTCCCACTGTCATCTATCCCTTGACTTTACCATCGTTCTTTTTTTTTTTTTCTTATGTTCTGAAATTTGAAGCTGTGAGCTAAGTTTCATGCCAGATACTGCAGTGATCTCTCTGTAATAAGTTTTCATAACGAATAATAGGCTAATATTTGATGAAGCTGCATTTATTTATGTTGTGTTTTCCCCGCACCCCAACAGCTCTTTCCAGGCAAATTGTGATTTAGAAGCAACAAAGTCATGAGGGAGAGCTTGTACTAAATCCTTTAAGACTTGCACAATATCACTTTTCCCACACTGGGCTAAAGCAATGGAAGAGTAGGGCAATACCTCTCTCATCATGGTTGTCCGTACTGCACTTTAGGAGTTGTATCATTTGGTGCTTGAAGTAAAAAATATACTGCTGTTTATGTTTCCTTCATGATACATTGTTCATATTTTGGCTCGTAATCTATTTCTATAGAAGATTGTGGTTGATAATCATCCTATTTTACAAGTGACCAAACCCTAGAATTCTATACCATCAACCTATTTTAGTACTTTCCTAGATCCAAAATTAGAATATTTCCTGCACAATATGTTTTCATGCATTGTTATGTGGTATCCGTTAAATATGCTTCCTGAACTTTTTAGTCTGTTTCTGTTATTAGCACTTTGCAAGGTGTTGACTTCTGCTTAATGATTGCAATTACTCATTCATGACCTTTGCTGTTCTGTTGCCAGCTACAAACTACCAAGTTCCTGTACGGCTGTGCAGTGAATGCCCCCATTCTAAAAGTAAAGTGGCTTTCTGACTCAATTGCAGCAGGTTGTGTCATAAATCCTGAAAAGTAAGTGTCAATGGCACTACATCGAAGTACTCTAATGCGCAAAATTCAGCTGCACTTAGATATGGTGAAACTATGGTTTGAATGAGCACCAGCGTATTATTTATTTCAGAAACAATAATATAATACACGAATGGACTGAATGAATTATACACTAAATCTATATGATTACACTTGATCAGTGTTTGGTGTTGCATCTTTAGCATGGTCTAGGGCATATAGTTGAGGCAATAAGGCAAAGGAGTAAAGAAAAGAATAGGAATAAAATAAGGATATGTAAAAATATTGTGGAAGGAGCACTTAAGGAGTTTATTCTCTATGGTTTACTAATTTATGGTTGATCTTTACAGATATATGATTCTATCAAATCAGGCTGGTCTGCAGTATACAAGATTTGGAAAGTTGAGTCACCATGATGATGCTAAACATATTTTTGATGGAGTAGGGATCATGCTTCATGGGAAGCACAGCTTCTGCATCAAATTGTCAATTATCATCAAGGTAAAACTTATCTTGATGTTAAGGCATTTAAATCGTCCCACAAATTTGATTGCTTTGTTGAAATTTTACATTTTTATTTGTGTTCTAGCTATTAAATCTGTCTTCCCTTGTTTGACTTGTAGCACGGAGGTGGGCAGGTGTTCAAAACCCTCCAAAAGTTGTTTCACAGTCTTGACCCTGAAACAATTTCGGTGGGAGCTATTGTTGCTGAGGATGAGAGTAGAGCCTCGCGACACTTGAGGCATTGTGCCTCTGAAAGGAAAATACCGATGATGGTCAGTTCTTTTCCCTCCCTCCTTTTTTTTTACTCCTTAAGAATAAGAACTGCTGACTGATTGGTGAGGCTTCTAATGTTCCTAAATTATGGTGCTTGCATGTTAACATGGCCAAAATGTTTCTTCCTTGAATCTTCAATTTAGTATGTTATAATCTAAAGTTGGTAATTTCCTGCAGCCATCTAGCTGGATAGCTAAGAGCTTACATTTTGGTAAACTTCTTCCTTTTGAAGAAAAAGAGGTTTCTCGAACAGTTAAGGCTCCAGAGTCTGCAATTAATCTGAATTGGAGTGAAGAGATTTGAAATGTGTTTTCGTAGCTAAAAATGAGGTAAATGTACAGGCACTTGAAAGTCCAACATTTCATGGTAGTTTAGTTCTTGTATTTATTTATCTACTAGCGTTATGCTCATGCTTCGCATGAATTTGTTATCAATTTTTTCAAACTCCATACTGTAAAATAAAGTACCAATAATTCACTGTTTTTTTTAAATACATGTTCAAAAAATTTATTTATTATTTATCCTTTCCTACAGTCTTTATATAAAGGAAAAAAGTGACATACATTTAAACTATAAATTTCCTGGAAAAAAGCGGATTAGCAGCAATATAAAATGAAATTTATAATTTTGAAGTATTTCATACTCTCATTCTGATTTAGTTATTTTATTACTGTTATTCTAAAAGATTATCCTAACCAACATCAAATTCATGGCTCAAAAATCAAATGATCTTTCTGGTCAAACTTTAATTAACTTCTGAAACTCTAATTAACGGTACCTACCTCTAAAAGTTAATAGGACTTTCGAAACTCTAATCACCACCATCAATTATACCCGTAAGATTTCATTTTATTTGCAAATAAATTCTAAATAAAATTCATTTAAACAAAAAATACTTCATTAATAATAAGAATTGATTTAGTTTTAATCAATTTCACAAAATTAAAAAGTCGAAATTTGAAATGAATGTTATAAAGTTTTCATTTAAACCAAACATATTTTTTTGAATTTACAAATAAATTCTATAAAATTTTATGAAATTCATTTGAATCAAATAAATTTTAAAAGTCAATAGTTAAAAATGAAATATATATATCCATAAATACGTTTATTGGAATTTACAGTATGGCTATAACAAATGCAATTGCTTGCCTTGTGGAATGAGTTTAAAGTTTAACACCGTCCTCCATGCTCTCAGCTTTATGATCCTAATTGACTATGATATGTCCGAACAGGGTTTTAAACTTTTAGTTGAGTCCTTCATACCATGTATCGAGTCAATTTGACAATCTTCAAGGCTTCTATGAGTGCTTTTCCTCTTCCTACTGCTTTTGCAAAACCTTTGCCCTCACTCAACTCAAAAGATTTGAAGATTTAAGTGACGTACAACTTAAATGATCCAATATATAATATTTGATGACTCCCTTCTCTTTTCTCCTCTTCATTTCACGTCATGACATGTTTACATTATAGTTTGACAAATAATGCAACTCGACTGCATGTTTGAAAGTTCAAAATCTCAGTTCTTTTATTAGCAATCTAGGCAAATCTCACCCACCCCACCACCTTGTAAATTTGCTAAATGTCAATGTCAAGTTGCTATCATGAATATAACATATATATCATCAGCTGTACACACGTTTGAAATAGTAACATAAGTTGAGAGACCTTTGCCGCCCTTATGATCATGTCCGGGTCTAGTTAGAGTCCAGTGGGTTTTGGATACTGGTGGTTTACACCAAAAAAAATGTCATGTTATCTCTCAGTCTACTCATGAGGTAATACTCCTGTCTCTTGATATCATTCACTCCAACTTACAACTTGAATTCTGAATTCCATTGTTCTGTGCTTCCTTAAGAAAGTTATTTCCTTTTAGTAGAGTACATGTTCAATTTGAACTTCCTTCCTTCCCGTAAAAATGGAACTCGAAAACTATATCTGTCTTTTTAAATGATATATATTTATAGGAAGGAACCATAACTTGGCCTTGTGTTAAGTGGGTCTTTTCCCAGCTATGTGACTTTGTAGTTAACTCAGGAGTACTCTGTATGTTAATTAATTTATTTGTTCTGTTCATTTGACATTGCTTTATTAAACTATATATGATTGTGATGTATATACATAATAAAATCATTCTTCATCCACAGAAATATATATTGTATCACAAATTAAGGCAAAAAATAATCAAGCCTGAATTATGCTATGATTTTTTTTTCTTTTTAATTGAATTTTGATAAGACCTAAACACTCAAATTCAAACCTTGTCTTTGTCTATTATAGGAGTTGAGAAAGTGACTGAAGTATAATATCATTGGAAAGCTATATATGACCACATTAGGCATCAGAAAGGACGAGAGGGTTAGGACATCTACCAGAGTAATTGATATTTGAATGCTTCAACACCCCAACCATCTCCAAGCTTTATTTGGATTGAAACTGCAAATGGTATCAGAAACCAAAAAAATAAAAAAACGATACCAAATTATAAACGCAACATAAAGCGGCAGCATCATCTTATGACTCAACAATACCAAAAAATTTGAAAATATATTCATTTATTTAAAATTTTTCTATTTCAAAAATTACAACTCACTTAACTCCAAAGAAAATGTGCAGCTTTAAGTTATAATATATTTTTTGTATACTTTTGGTTTATTTTCAGTTTCCTATACAATAACAAAATGAGACTTTAAGATATAGCCAAGTCTGTGCTCCATTTTCTGTGGATGAGTACTGACAAAATCATTTTCAGCATTCTCCGAATACAAAATTAAATTAAAAATCAAAAACCCGCAAAAAATAAATTACAAAAAACTAATAACAATATATACTACATCAACACCCTTCACATTCTGTCCACCACAACCGCCAAAATGAGTAGGAACAAAAATAGAATCACCATTTTCTACACTCTATTCAATAAAAAAAATTACAAATAAACAAAACATATAAAAAATAAAAAAGTATTTCATAAAGCAATGCATGCTAGTCTCTTTTAACAAAAGCCAATAAAAAATTAATTTAATGCTACTACAATATTTTTAGCTATTTTATTTATAGGATTATATATTTGATTTATTGAAATTAAAAAAATAACATTTAGAAAATAATGGTTAATTTATTAAAAAAGAAAGAGAAAATAAAAAAGAGGAAACAAAAAAATAAAATAAAAAAGAGATTATATTTCAGCATAAAGTGTCAAAAAATTTATGAAATAAAATTCAAAAAAAAATATATTGGCTAATGCTCCACCAATATAAAAAGATGAAAAAAAGAAAAAATGAGAAAATAA
>CATIWM010501822.1:0-11350 GCA_949671775.1 Mallotus repandus
TTATAGATTATAGAGGCAGCTAAACAATGATCATAAATTCGCTAAGCAAATATATATCGAAATATTTTATAATCTCGATATATGAACATATTCAACTTAAGCAATTACAATTTGAGTACAGCAACTCATGCAACAGCTCAAGAATGTTCCCAACCCAAGCATTGAACCCTAAAAATAACCTTCATTATCAACTAGAGCAAGTAAAACCCAAAAACTAACACCTACAACTACAATTAAATCTCAACAAACACAACCTTTTAAGAAATCCAAACCCAAAGAAGAAACGTAGATGGAGAAGTATAAACCTCAACCAACAATCATGCATGTTGTTTCTACCTTTTTAACTAGTCTTAATCTTAGTGATATACTCAAGATTCCTCCATTGCATGAGCTAACAAAACTTTATATCGTTGTAGCTATAGCGGTATGGTAGCAATTATAGACTTGTAGTGTGGTGGTGGAGGAGGAATTAGAGGCAACATGGACAAAGATTATTTTGACATTTTTTTAAGTGCCACTCCCATTCTTCGCTTACTCTATTACAAATTCAGAAGCTAATGGGCTCTACTTTGCCCATGTCAGCCAAAGTTAATACATGTTAACTCTTAGCCAACAGCAGGATCAAATTCGTTAACCATTTTGAAAGAAAAAATTTCAATTAGACTAAACAAATCAATAAAGGCCAATGTATTCTAAGTGCAATTTGAAGCTTTGGCCATTTCTAGAAGTACATATAGATTGGAACCTTTAGAAAAGATTGTTTAGCTAGATGAATTGGTCGGAATCCATGTCCTTCTCTTCACATAAAGTGACTATCATACAATTTGAGTTCTTACTTTTATTTGTATAAATAAAATTAAAAATTATAAAACTAATTAATTTTTACTTTATTAGGATATATATACATATATATAATAGTAAAACTCCAAAAATTTTAATCTTAGAACAATTTAATAAAATCGAAAAGTCAGACCTAGACTCCTTTGCCTTTCAAGACCGACAAAATTATCCTAAAGAAAAAACACTTTAGTCCTTATACCATATTATAATCCCATGGTCACATTTAAGACAAAATCACATTTTAATCCCTCATTGTAATTAAAACATCATTGTAATCATTCGTCTATTAAGAACTAAACAAAAAATTCTATTTTATAAAATTCAAAAAACAAATTTTAATTCGAAATATGAAATGGAAAAACTGATGTCCTATATAATTATGAGACAGATTAAAAAGAGTTGCACTTGAATTTGATTGTTCTAAGAACATGATCTATGAAATAGAGTCAATACTAAAATTTCACCTACCAAATACATAATTTCACCCCCTAAACTTCATTCAAATATTAACACTTGTATTTTTATTTTACCTATTGCAAACTTTTAACATTTTTTTAACACTTTACATCCTTAAACTTTTGTTCTTAACCTTTCATAATTTTAAATTAAAAAAAAATTATACAAATGGCTCTTACTATGATGCAAATCTTACTATGATGCAAATGTTTGTATCATTGTAAATGAAATTAGAACCATTGAATTTATTTTTATTTAATTATAATCATTAATCATTTTTATATATCAATACCTATAAAATATATCAATAGCTATAATTAAATTAATTATAATCTAACAGTTCTAATATATATTTATATAGATACAAATATTTGTATTGTATAAAAAATAAAAATAAAATTACAAAAAAGGTTAAAACTAAATACAAAAAGATGAATAATATTGAAATACGAAAAATTTTTTATTAAGATATTATACTAGCTTGATTTTTAGCTTTTAAAGAGCTTTGAAACAAACGATAATACACATGCATTTTTTGTGTTGAAAAAGAAACAGAAAAATTAAGTGTCAAAAAAGTTGAAAATTAACGTTTGAAATGTGAAGTTACATTTGGCCAAGTTTCATCAAGAAAAAAACTAGTAACTCATGGTCACCAAGACATTATTTAACGTGACACAACTACCTCACAAACATCATATCAAGCCATGGACAAGTTTAAGCTTACCAACAACCAAAAACTGAAATGGAAGATGTGAGAATTTTTCTAGGTTCATGAAGCCTATATCCTTCCTACATCAAAATGGAGTTAGTGTTCTCCCAAAAAGGCTCAACCTCCAAAATTCTTAGAAGAAAAAAAAAAAGAAAATAAATTAAGATGTAATAAAATTTCTTTCACGTGCTACAACAGTAAAATGTCTCCTCTCTGGCCTAAATTGCCTAAATTTGAAAAGCTACTTTAACTTATGGGCTCTTTTAGATCCAATTGCCTATCGTGAGTTACAAGTCCGTCCAGTGCGTGCTAAATAGGCTGTGAAGACATTTACTTCTTCTTCTTAGATTTGTTGGACAGTGATTGAGTGTATGCAGTTCCCTGAACATTTACACAAGATAGAGAGTAAAGAAAAAGAAAGCAATTATCAGTGATCATTCAGCTTCCAAAAAACATCCAAATTCAGCTATTCAATTGCTGTAACATGAATCATCATGGTTCTTTGGAAAGGGCCAGGTGCATGTAACATGAACAAATATAGACCAACCAACCTGAAGCCACTCATCCATTGAGACATCCCTAGTCCCAGTTCCAACTTCCACTTTTGGAGCCCTCTTTGTTTTCTGACCAAACAAAAAGTATCAAGTTGGAAAATTTATAAGGAGCAACAATATGTAACATTAGCATAGATTTTTACAAACATATATGCATGAAACCATTAAATCAGGTAACCTACTTGCCCTACCTTTTGTAAATCAACAACAAACAATACTAATCTTTCTTCCAAAATGGCTAGACCAAGAGTTTATTTCAATGATAGGTCAATTAGCTGTTGCCATAGGATATTAAACCTTTCCATAAGATAATTGCCTTGTCATCATAACATCAATCTAAAAATATGACTTATATGATCATTGAAAACATATCACTGTGTACGAGTATGCACAATAGATTACTTCGTATCAGCTAAAAGAGAAAAAAAATAAAATATAGCAACCATGACATCAGAGAGGTGAGTACCTTAGAAAGGTTCTGTATTTGACCATGAACCCATAAACCTAGGAGCACAAGAAGGGCAATTCCAAGGGTGACAAGAAAAACTGACTCAATGCTGAGGAATCCACCAGACTCAACTACTTCAATGGTCCCATTGTAGAAGGTGCTTTGGTACGGATGCTGGTCAATCTCATAAATAATGGTGCCCACAAGATCAAAGCTTCCAGGCTGAAAAAAATTATAAAAATTACATTGTAGCAAACACAATCTCATTCCCACCTACAAGGCACATTTTAATTATTATTCAATTCTTTTGTGCAGGGACAAGAAATTAAATCAACTAAAACAGATTGACAGAAGGAACCATAAAACTCTCAGGTGTACTGCATGTACCTGCAAGTACTTGCTCACAGCAAAGATGTACGGGAATGTTGCCTGTGCTGAGGCAGGAACAGTTGCATTGTTGAAGGCCTGGAGTTTACAACAAGTAACAATAAAATGGAAACAGTGAATCAACCATCTAGTAAAGCTAGAATACAGCTTTTTTTTTTCCTACTCTTTCCAAAAAATCCAAAGATATAGAAATAAAACTATTAGTAAAAAAAGAAATAAGTAAAGATGTGGAGTGAACTGCCAGCATCAGAGAAAATATTGCATTCAAGAACATGTACATTTCAAAACAATTATTATAAAACACAGTAACTAGCCCATAATGAGAAGGGAGTGTAGCTTGGCGTGATATTCATCTTACAAGCATAGACTAGCCAGAAGAGTCAACATAAAGACAGACTTCTCCACAGATAAGCACAACATTAGATACAAGCACGCATAATTGGCACCAAAATATCTGGCATGTGACTTTGAAAGCCTCAATTGAGGAGTGAAAAATGAATTGTATTATGTTCCATATTGAAACCACTATATCAAGTTCAAATTGAGTAGCAAACCCCTAATTTAATTAAAGAAACCAACTGGAATTCTGGATTAGTAAATGCAAAGCCATCCCAATATTTGAATTGTTCCTCCCCAAGCCAAATAGAACTTTTCCATTTGAATCATTCAGGCATCAACTTTTGAACCAGGTACCTAACATTAAAGAATCATAGGCCAGTAACAATAGCTGCAGCCTTCAGGTGATGCATTAATACTGTGACACTCTTTATAAATGCCAGAACAGAATATTTTAGACTGCCAAAAGATGGAAAACAAATCAATGCAACATGAATGCAGATCCATGACAAAAAATGAGGCTTATTCACGGCATGCAACTGAAATCAAAGCATAATCAGCTCAACCATATCTCTGTCCAAACTAATTAGTGTCGGCACAATGAACTTTTTTATTTTTCAGCACAAACAATCATACGACCTAGAACATCATAAATGTTCCCAGCTTCATTTTTGACAATTAGTTATCAGCCCAAAGGTCGAGTCTAGCAAAAGCAAAGAGATAACAGCAAAATGACAAAATTATGCCAAAGGTCATAACAAGGATGACTCTTCACCCAGCTTTTCCTACTAATCAGTAGTTCCTCAACCAAATTCAACCATGCCATTCAAGGACAGCCTGCTGTCACCCCATGACACAACCAGAAACGCATGTTATTACAAGTTGAACAGGATCTGATCTTTGACTCTAATCAACTCTAGAGAGGCAGCCTTTACAGACATGCTATTTTAAGGAACCATCTAGTGTCCCTCTAAAATCTCGTCTAATCATTCACTTTAGAGGCACACATAATTGCGGCATTGCTTGGCAACATGCTACCCTGAAAAGGATATATTATGATATTCTGAAGCCCTTTGCGCACATGTGTATGTGCCTATGCCCGGAGTCATCAGAGAAATACATGAGTGGGGATGAGAGAGAGAGAGGTGCTAGCCATGATCCAACAAAAAACCACATATGCACTATAAGAAAATCCAATTCCCATGCACCCCACCAGCAAAATGAAGCAGGCCAGTGATACCTAATGATCTGATATTAAAAAAAACCTAATGTGGATATCAGGATGCTTGACATAGGCTCACAAACATGCAATTACCTGAGCAGTGAGATTCTGAACCAGCAGACGATGATCAAAAGGAAGATGAACACTGGCCTTAACAGCGATGACATTTATGCCTAACTCCCCTGCATCCAACCAATGGAGCAAGTGAGCAAATGTCAAACGAGATAAGAGGAAATAAACATATAATAACACAACGAATAAAAAAAATAAATGGCTGAATTTTTGTCAGGATAAGAACTAGAATCAACAAAAATAAAGGCAGAGGGATAAATGATAGCCATGCATTGCACTTTCATTGCAAAACTGATCTAATAACAAGTTCAAAAATACCATTATTCTTCATGCCAACGAGTAATTCAGTCTCCTCCCCAGCCAGCACCACTGCAATAAAAAAAACAACGGAATGAACTCAAATTAAAAGGAGAGCACATACAATTATCTTCCAGAATTTTCATCCCTATGATAAATACCAAAATACACAAATCAATTGACAATTAAATAAAAATTTGTGTACCACGTGCACTATTTTTGGGGAAAACACAGACAGTATCAACTCCAGGTGCTGGACTAAAACTCCCGTCACCAAAATCCTGCGCATCCTCACCAACAATACCGAGATCACTCACTTCTTCAGCACTCTCTGTGACTTCCGCATCAGAATCTGACTGACACCTGGCCACTGCAACACAGAAAAAAACCGTTATTCACATGAAATCAAATATATATCTCAATAATTTACAAAATTCACTTAAATGAATTTAACCAGCAAACAAGATTGCATCAACATTCAAATTCACAAGAAACTAATTCTATGAAATTAAAATTTATCATTAAGAAATATAATTCATAACATAGATAGCATGCAATTAATTATATATATCTTTCTCCAAAAAAAAAAAGAACGAATTTAAACATTGCAGCAAAAAGAATCAATTTTTCCTTTCAGAAAACAAAACAAAATTAAATTAAATCAGATCAGGTCCAACTTAGATAGATCAAAACAATGGATCATTTATTATGGATAATAATCAATCTATCCAGAATCATTACGAATTGCAATAGACGAGCATATAGATCTGGATCTAAAATTGAGAAAAAGAACACGTACCTTGAAGAATAGGAGAGGCGAGGAGAAGGAGAGCAAAGAAAAAAACCCTAAGATTCTTAATTGTCGCCATTTCTGCTGGTGTTGTGAAGTTTGGATCAATTGCAGAGAGTTTATAATCGACCACACCTCGGTTCTCGAGTCCAAAACGAGACAACAATTCATAAATAATATCAATCTCGTTTATTTTGTGCGCACAACTGAAACCAAACTCCTCGTTGTCGTTTTATTTTTCTCTTTTGAACTAAATGAAAACGTCGTTGTCGTTTTATGGGTTTGAAAGAAAATCTAATATAATTTGGCCCTTAAACTTTTCAAAATATTTTAAATTGTCCTTTTTTTAATCTTCTTAATTTCGCAATAATGGTCAAATTGACTCTAGCAATTACATTTACACCTCTAGTTTCACCAAATACATCATTTCAGCCCTGAATTTTACCTTTTTGGCCACTTATATCCCTCAATTCTCAAATTAATCAATAGTATATTTGAACTTCTATTGATGACCTATTTAAACCCTGGGTTGTAGCCTTTTAGATGTGTTGAACTATTGGCAAGCTAGTATAGTCATGTATGTGCTTACAAACAATAACTAGTGCGTTAAACCCACTAAAATGAGATGAGGTGGCAACTTCAATGGTAAAAAAATAAATCCCATTGTCTTTAACCTTCTTCCTTCAAATTCTTCTGCAACTTATGTCTTTAGCCCTCCTTTTCTTATCAACACTATCTTTCTTCTTTATCCCTTCTTCAATTTCGTTCTTTATTGCTTAGGATTGAAATTTTGTTCGTCATCAATTTTGTTCTTTTCCGTTTAGGTATGTCATCAACTATGGAGGTCAGTCACTTCGTTGTTCTTCATATGCTACTATGGAGAGCTTGCAAATATTAAAACCTAATGGATTTATTCCAACCCTAGGTACAAATTTTATAGTAGGAATCATAAAGTTTAGATTTGTATAGTTGAGATAGTTAGAGTTTGCAAAAATTAGGAATTTTAATGTCTTTAATTTTGGGAATATGTAGAATTCTAGTGCATGCAATTTCTTCATATGGATTGATCTCCCTTCAGTTGAATAATCAAGCTATAAAATTTTGGAATTATTGAGAAAGATGAAGCAATTTAAAACTAAGAGAAACAGAGCTATGTATTCAAAACAAAAAGTTTGGTTATTCATTTGAAAAAGCTTGTGCATATAAGATTCCAAAGAAAACAAAGACTTTTGTCATTCTTACCGATTCTGTAATTAGATTTTCAAGTGTATTTGATTCTTTAATTACGTCTTAGAGATTTATTCTTTAGTTTTTGCCTTGATGAAGGATGAAATTAAGGATTCGGTAATGACCTCTAATAAAATAAAGGATCTAATGTAAGTACGTAATTTTTTAATTACTTTCACTGAAAATAAAAAAAGGTTAAAGTGAGTGTTGTCATGTGTGTCATGACCCGAACTCCAAGGGCATGTGGCTGACACTAGGGAATGGGAAAGTGTAAAGCTTCTAAAGCCAGTAGTAAGCCTAAAGAAATATATCACATAAAATTTTTAACTTTGAAATTCTAAAGAAAATCTGACAGAGTTTCCCCTGTATTAGGACAAACCCAAAACCTGTAAAATAAAAATACACTCCCATCTCAATATATCAAGGAACTCAATACTAAACAAATATAATCATAACAACAATAAAACCTCCAAACCACTATAATGTCTAGATTAACTAAAATTGTTTCATATATAACAACAACATTAAGTTAACCTACATAAAACAACCGGTGAAGAATGAATCTGGCATAAAGAAGATGAGCTAACTGTAGACTCCTAAGATCCTGAAAAAAATAGTTAAGGAGAGTTAGACCTCATTGAGTAAGCTAATATAAAGAAATGCATGCTAGTTCGAAAACCTCCTTTATTAAAACATTTATTATAAATATTTTGTATAAAATTGTATTTAAAAGAAAATCATTAATATATATATATATACACACACACACACACACATATAAAGTTCAAATAATAATTAATTGAATAAATATGTAATAAAAATGTAATATCTATATATACAAACACATAAAGTCCAAATAATAATTAATTAAATAACTATGTAATAAAAATGTAATATATATATACACACATAAAGTTCAAATAATAATTAATTAAATAAATATGTAATAAAAATGTAATATAACGCTAATAAAACAATTTAGTGGAAATTCATGGTAGAACCCTAAACTACAAATCTAATAGTCATTTGACTCTCATACTTATCCAATGACTGCCAGTTTCTGAGAGCTACGCTTCCATGGAGCTGCTAGCCATAGTCAGTCACTTACTCCAATATTTACTGGCGATTCTTGAGAGCTAAACATCTATTGAGCCACTAGTCCCAGTAGTAATTAATCGTAAACTAAAATATAGTGCCCGAGAGTTACGAACCAACCGAGCCTTACAAATCAATTTTTCAATAAAGGTCCGACTCAAAGATCATTACCTATTTGCACACGGTCTTGATGACATTCATCAGGTAGCCCGTTTTACTAGTCTTTCCAAAATTATTTAATACAAATATATACAATTAACTAGACATATGCCCGCGCAGTGCGTTGGTAGTTTAAAAATATGAATAAAATATTATATAAAATATTTTAATTTCTAAAAAATAAATTGATAGATGAAGTTATAAAAAAATATCTTATATTACAACTTGAAAAATAACTAAAATTTTCTCTTTAGTTATTCCTTCTACCTTTCAATATGAATAAATAGACAAATAATTAAAGTTTTTTCAACTTTCATGCAATAATATTGTGTATTTTAGTGGTGTAAATATTGTGAAAGAAAAAATACAAAATGAAGATAAATTCAATTAACTTTTTTAGTTATTATTGAAAATAAAATTGAAATTTATTTAATAATATTTATACATTCTCAAGCTACAAACAACATTAAATTTCATTATAACCATTAGAGATTTTAAGTGTAGAATGATCAAGTAAAGGATGGATTATAAATCTAAAAATATTGACATTGAAAAAGTGATTTATATAAAAAAGGTAAAGACAATAGTAAGTAGAAAACAATCATCAAATTTATTTTACATGTAATGAATTTGATAATTTTTTTTTTACTTACAATTTTGAGTTGATGAACTGAGGAAAATAATGACTTGAGAGTTGAAAAGGTGAAGAAAATAATGATTTGAAAGTTGAAAAGTTGAGAAAAATAATGATTTAAAGGGTTAAAGGAGATAATGATTGAAAATTAAAAGGTTAAAATCAAATTTTGTTTCAACTTCTATAAAATTTTGAGAAAGAGAAAGAAATAAAGTTTGCAAATAGTAAAATTAAAATAAATACAATATAAAGCATATTAAAATCAAATAAATGTATTTAAAAAAAATGACCTTAAAGGTGAACTAATAGAATTGTAATATATGACTTGTAGATAAGTATTATATATAAAATGTCACTTGGTATAATTTGGCTAATTTATATAGATATAGGCACGACATTAGCCAACATAAATAAATAATTTTAATTTTATACAGATTACTTATTTTTCTATGTTATTGCACATTGATTAGAGAAAGTAATTGTTCTTAATAATTTTTTTTTAATTTTTAAAAATAAAAATAAAAATAAGGATAGTGATAGTAAAAGAATGGAAATGATATAAAACTTTGACTATGGAAATAAAATTCATATAGTGGTGATAGTTATCATAACTCTTTAACTATCTTTAAAAAAATATTGGAACACAAATATTTGCAATAATTTAAATGAGATGAAAATGAATTCAAGAGTTTTAATTTAATAAAATAAATAGAAATATTTCAATAATAACATCTAATTTAATTTTATAAAAAAATAAACATAAGAGAAATAAAAACAACGATCAATATAAAAATTAAAAAAATAATAATCTATAAAAATAAAAGGTCATAAAATATGAATAATCCATAACGCATTAATATAATATCTAGTGCAAAAAATTATTAACACAATTAAAAAAAATACAAAAATTCAAAAATTAAAATTAAAATAAAATAAAACAAATAAAAAATTTTATATGAAAAAATATTATACATAGCAAAATAAAAAATCACAGCAACATAATATATTTTTTTTATGGCTGCTTTTTATAAACTAAAAATGTAAAATAAAAATGATCACTTTAAATTCAATTCATATAGAGATATGAATAAAATATAAAAACATAAAAAATATAAATATAATCTAATATAAAATTTATATATATCAACAAAGTTATAAATAAAAATTCAGAGAAACTCTAGAATAAAAAATGGGTAATTCCAAGGCAAATTCTATTTTCCAAAAACAAATAAGGGTTCATAAATACAAAGTAAAAAAAAAAAAGGTTCAAAGAGTACTCAATAGAAGTTGTTCTAATAAACAGAGTTGACTGTGTTGTATTAGTAAAGTAAATAAATTCTTTTGTCAAAATTCCAAAAAAGATTAAAAAAAAAAGATAAAAATTGTATATACATTGTTGGGTTTCATGATATATACACGCAGTGAAAATAAAATTTTAATCAAAAGAACCCCTACATGATCCATGCAAATTCAATTAAGTCAATTCAAAAAGGGTTCTAAAATCTTACCACAGACAAAAATAGGAAAGACGGTTGGAAGGATGAGAGGAGGTTCATGTCGGTAATACCCTACCTCGAGCTTCTATTGTTTCTTGTCGGATTAAGACGTTGTCAATTCAGCAATGTTATCTACTGGTATCCACATAAATAGGATGACAAAAAGCAGTATTGGTGTTCTAGCACCTTTCTTAAAAACCTCACTTTTTCTCTCTGTGTATATTTTTTTGCTTTTCCCAAAAAATTTAACATTAGATGAAAAAGAATTAATATAAACTCTAGAGAAAAAAAAGATGTATATATATACATTAAATTTAGGGTTTTCAAACCTTTCACTTATCAAAAACCGTTTTTGTATATTAATTATATTAAATAAATAAGGACCCTTTCACTTACCAAAACCAATTTGGTACATTAATTATCTTAAATAAATATAAATAAATAAATATAAAAATATAAAATAAAAATATAATCTAATATGAAATTTATATATATCAACAAAATTATGAACAAAAACTAACATAAAATAAAAATAAAACATTACCTATACACTAAGAGTAATATAATAAAAAAATTAAACCTTTAAAAGACTATATCATTTTCATTGTGCTTTTTATAGATTAAGATT